>DWKW01000714.1:0-14993 GCA_018250115.1 Doberes anticus
AGTGATGTACTACAGTTTTATAGAGGACATCAATATCTACAAAAATGTCCGCGATACCATATGTCTAACGCGGGTGATACCGCGAGGCGCAGCTAGTCTGTTAATATGAAAAAATGGTATACAATTCAGTAGTACATTCATTTCATGTATCTTTTATGATTTCAACTTAATCTTACACTGAATAATAATGTATACGTAGTAAATCTGACAAACAGGGAGATGGGTCATCTGTAAGTGGCCATTGTCGCCTATTGACAAGAGCAACACCAGGGGTATCGCTAGTGCATTGCCAGTCATGAAGGTGGACTTCTTAGCGACATTCCTGAAGAACATTGATTTGATAATAAGGCTTGATTTCAAACCATCCAAGTATGTTGACTGTTTTTTTTTAAATTGAAAATAACTATTTTGTTCACTAAAATCTAATAAAAGAAATTACCTCAATAATGATGAAATGACGTCTCCGAATGTATTGTGTAGTAGAACAAGAAACCATAAACAAACACACGAAAAAAATGACAATCTGTACAGTGCTACGATGTATTGTGTATGTATTGCTTGTTGCTTACCCATATTTAGCGAAATTAGTCCACAGCGTAGTAATTCTGTCAATTATCAACTGATCGTCAGGAGTGATGTTCTCCGCCATGGACGGCAGATCGAAGAGGTATCCCAAGTCGTCAGCATGACACGCTCCACCTTCAGTGATGTTCAAATCGATTCTAAGCATATTTCTACCACCCACGTACGTGAACACATAGTGGTAAGCAACTCCGCTGTTGTTCAAGTACTTCGCTATTGTTCGTTGCGTTGGATGTACGAAACGGAAGTCCGATTCAAAATCCATCACGTTCCGTCTCAGATCTGCGCTCATTGGTTCGTCTCCGGCGTAGAAGCGTCTTACGAACGTCTTCATCGTCTCGTGGTTCCCTTGAAACGTGAAGCCTAGCTTCATGTTGTAGTTGAATATGTCTAGATTATCGAAAGCCTCCGCCGGCATGTTAGCGTACGTCATCAGCTTCTCGTCGTCCGTATACCCTGTTATTATCGGAATATGCCTCGCTCGGGGTATCGGAGTACTGACGGAATGATTTGTCATGAAATTTTCAACGTTTGGGAAATCCTTTTCTACACATGGCGTGAATCTCATCGATAACTGCGATGCGGCCTGAATCACACTCGCTGCTGTTTGGTTAGAGAGAAATTCCACTGCTGCGTGTCCATCGCTAGTTACAAAACCCAGTTGTCTGGCTATCTTGAAAGGTGCATCCAAATCTGGCTCTTCAATGCCCCAAGGCGATAATGAAGTACCGCTTTGGGTTATCACTTTATGGAATAAGCCTTCATCTGCAAATAGTAGTTGTAAATCCACAGATATACCACCAGCGCTGTCGCCGAATACCGTTATGTTTTCATCGTCACCACCGAACGCTTTGATGTTGGCCTTAATCCATCGCAGGGCGTTCAACTGATCCTTCAGACCCTGGTTGCCTGGTACTGCCGGCGTGTGGAGACACATGAAACCGTACACCGACACCCTATAATGAAATGATACGTAGACAATATCGTGACGGATTAGGAATTTTGGTCCGAAGCTATTTTTCGTCGACGATCCCATCACGAATCTACCGCCGTGGATGTAGACAAGGACGGGTCTAGGTTTCTCTTCATCGTTCTTCGGGACGTAAACGTTTAGTTGGAGACAGTCCAGGGAACCCTCCACTCGGCCTCGACCTAATTGTGGACAACGGACCGTGTCTTCGAACGCATTGAACACGTCCAGGAAAGTTGGGTTCGGGGTAGCAGCCTGGAAACAGAGACATAATGCATGCATTGCACCAATATTGTGTGATTTCTGGTGACTAAAAATGGGATATTTGTTAAGTTAAACATACTGACAACCAGACATACGGGGCCACCTGTTGGTAAGTGGACACCGTCGCCTATGAACACGTGCAACATCAAAGAGATCACACATGCGTTGTCGGTCCTGAGGGTGTTCGTGGTTAGGCAGAGGACACCGGACAAGAGGCAATCCAATTAAGCCCTCTTGAGTAGCAACGCATCTACATACGACCACAGATAGGATTTTTGTCCCAGCTGTGAACACTAAACATCAGGTGGGCCTGCATGCTCGTTTGCTATTCTATTAACATTTTACACTTTTCCTAATTTTTGTACAAGATTAACGCTTTATCTGCCAAACTGTTGACTTTAGTTAACTTTTCTTGATGCTCACCATCTCTCATGGATTCTGGTCCACCGATTCAAAAGTTTGTTTCTTATGTTATTCAATTACTTTATCATTGGCTGAACGGTATGAAATGATTGATCACAGTTGAAGAAGCGAAACAAGTATGTATGAACCGTAGCATTTGGCGGTCTTTGGTCTCTGCCTACCGCGATGGGGGAGACAGTTGTGAGTTTATGTATGGCAGAACGTATAACGCAATATAACTTGTAATTGTGTCCAGGAAACAGTGTTGATTTAACTTTCGATTGTGGCTGTGTCGTTACCATATTATTCCAGTCACTTCAACCATTTTGACGACCCGTATGGCGCCGTGGTCAAAGTGCGGTCTGCCGTTCGGAGGGTCCTGGGTTCGATTCCCAGCGGGACAGAAATTTCAATGATAAATTTAGATTTCTGTACCTGGTCTGGGTGTATGTGTGCTTATATCTGTGTGTGTCCATGGCACCCGCGACACAGGTTAAATCCTACTGTGGGGCTATGAGTGTGAAACGTTATTATTATAGCTTCAAATGTTCCTGAAGCTCTATTGTGTTCTGTTCTAAAAGACGGGACAAGCAAGGGACACCAACACGTTCCGTCTATGGAATTTAACTGTTTTTCGGAATGGAATGGAAGTTTGACATATTGACACATGACGACAGCAAGCGCAATTATAGGTTATCAATTTTGTTTATGGCATTTAATTTTATTTAAGAAAACGTAGGTTTTATTGGAACTCTTGAGCTTAGGAAGGGTAAGGATAAGGACCGTTATATAGTTATATGTACCGACACCGAAAGCTTACTCAATAGGGTCCCGTTGGCGCCTTTGGGTACGGAATCTCTAAAACACCAGATAGAAAATCGGCTATGATATATTTGTAACAAGTAAAATTATTTTTTATTACTCAACAATATCAATTTCTGATTGCACTCGACAAAACACTATCAATCAAGAAATAAACAATTCAATCATTGGATTCATAAATTTCTCGAAAAAAAAAAGCAGTATACAATGGATTTGTAAACATCGCCTAATGTGATGCATGGCTTCAGTGAAGTGAAAATATACGAAATTCATTCTAGTGATAAAATATGATCTTTATAAAGTATTTTTTTGTTCTTATGATTTCTACGAACGATGACGATGTTAAATAAAATCCATGTGTAAATGATTCCGATTCTTTGGTATAATAAGTATTATTGTATATGTTTATTTACACGATCCGATAGATTTTTTTTTCTCGATACGAAACGATCTACTGTAAAATGTATAGTTTTACTACGTATGTAAATTATGCTTTATATACAATTTTTATAAAGTCGAAAACGTTACAATGCCGTTAATATATTTATTGAGAGAATTAAAATTTTATGTAAATCGAAGTTGATTATTATTTAATCAGCCGATTGAAATAAAATTAAATATCAATTGAGTTCATTGCGTCCATATTTTGGTCCCGCTTCAGATTTTATTTTTATACCGCATTTATACAACTATATAAATGTCCATTTGATAATATGGAGGTTCCCATACGCGACCATTGAACGTAATAGTTGTTGGACCTAGCGCTGGACGCAGTTGAAATCAATTTAGCTTTAGTTAAGAGTTCATTAAAATTTCCATTAATCTAAGACTAAAATTAGGGCAAATTTGAATTTGTTATTAAAATCGTGTAGACTAAATTATTATAATGTTAAGGCGAAAAAGTATTTTTATTAATTTTGTCAGATCGTAAATGCCCAACTGGCACTATGGGCGACAATGGAAAAGATGGCAGCTGTTTATAAAACTTAAAGAATCACTGTGAAAATAATAATACTTAATCTTGTCTGTTACACGTACAAAAATTTCGAAGATTTATTATACCCATTCCATCATAGATCTCTAATTTTTAATCGCTTGTTTTGCGGTGAAACGTCGTTAGGAAATCCTCATAACTGGAAGTTCTCCATATTGTTCTTGATGGCATATGAAGTCCTCCAATTCACCCGGCCAGCTGGGTGAACTATGGCCTAAATCCGGCTCATATCTGAGAGGATACCTGTGCCCTGGAGATGTTTAAAAATGATCTAACCGGTAAATGCTGATTACCAACTCAAATAGTTCTATAAATGTAGAACTGTAATTTTTCTCTATAAACTTCGGACTGTGACAGGCGAGCGAATTCAGTTCAGTTCAGTTCTAGAGGGCTGTTTCGAATGTACTGTAGAAACGGCTGCCAATCGACCTTATAACGGTAAAAAAATATATTTTATCAATGAAGCTATTGTTAATTAAAATTTAAGTAGGTTAAATAAATTATTCAGTTATGAGAGAATACTTTTGCATATTTTGGCGTAGATACGGTACGGTACATAGTCGGATATATTTTTTCATATCGATGTAATTTACGCAAACCGAACTAAAGATTTCATATTGTACCTATCGTTTTGCTTATAAACGTATATAGTATCCCGAAAAAGTGTTTTATTATTACCTACGGAAGGTCTAATTCAGACAAACAGGGACTTGCCATAGGACATAAATATATTTAAAATTAAAAATCTACAATTGAAATCTTGGGAATATTCGAGCGTCGGCTTGAAAGCGCAAATAAACAAACGCACACACATCTTTCCTGTACATGCGAAAATGTTAGCCGTTGATAGCGGATAAATATATGAAAGAAGTTGTATAATGGAATCTGAGCTAAAGGCGACGGCGATTTTGCGAATAGTTGTAAAAAGGGGTATTAACTTTTCGAGTATAAATCGCTGCATCGCGATATATCTATTTATATTTTAATGGCGGTAGAGTGTCGAAGGTCGAAGGCTGTCGAATGTCGAAGGCTCGTCTGCGTCGGCATCACCGCTGCACCTATTTCTGCCGTACAGCAGCAGTGTGAGAATTGATGTGTTTCGGTTAGAAGGGATTTGTTAGGTTAGAAGATACTGGACAGAAGGCATTCCAACTTGGTCCTCAGGAGTAGCAACGCATCCACAAACAACCTCAGATAGGACTTTCGTCCTAGTTGAGGTTTGATGTAGATGTCCATGGGCTGCAGTGACCACTTAACATCAAGTGGCCTGCATGCTCGTTCTCTATTCTAGCCCGAAGAATTTTCTCGATCGTGAATCTTTCGTGAATGCACACTTACAATTTTCGGATATAACAGATTTCGCTCCCCTAGCTCTTCTCAATAATTACAAAGACATCAAGTACAATACCAGAATCTACGGAGTTCGTATTCGAGCGTCATCATCCTATGCTTCCGTCCACTTCGATTAGCACCGATTGATCGCCGATAACGGCACAGTTCCGTTTGTCTGAATTAGAAACGATCTGAAGCCATGTTAGTTACATGTTGTTTGTTAGACGCCATTATGTCTACCTCTAGGAACATGGGATTAGAATAATTTGTTATTGCTATCATTTTCACATGAGAACAAGGACACTTCATCGTTTAGAATTTTATGGGTAACGTAACGTATGTTTGGCAAGAAACAGCGTTGCGTCTGTTTAAAAAGTCAAAACGTGTAGTTGACTACAAAATACATTCTGTTGTTTTTTTAGACAACCTATATGGCGGTCATGCCGGCTGCCGTTGGACAGGTCCTGGGTTCGATTCCCGGCAGAGATTTGAAAGGTGAATTTAGATTTGTGTCTGGACTGGGTGTTTGCGTTTTTGGTTCTATGTGAGTCTGTGGCATGTAACAACGAATTCTAGCGTGGAGCTATGAGTGTGAACCATCTATAATCTATGATTGATTGAAGTCCGGCATGTTGTAACCTCGTGTCAACTTACATTTAAGTGTTACCGTTTGAAGTTGAATTAAAAGTGCTTCTCGTGTTTTCTTTTGCTTATTAATTAAACATTTCTACGGTCGACTTGATTTTACTTCAACTACAAAATTGATGTAGGCAGAGCTTCTGTGCAACTTCTGAGCAAAATTTTTTTTCTGCGCTTCCACTCATAGTCCCAAACTAGGATTCCGTATCGTGGGTGCCATGGACTCACTGTTGACCATCTTGCCATACGTATCGTTATGACACGGCTTTACGAGATATTATGACACGGAGTTCTTCAATAAAAGTCACCGTACTCTTTTAATACGACTTCTGTGCATAGGAGACGGTAACTACTTACTACAGGTGGCTAAATTTAGCCTATAAAAGCACAGATTATATGTAAGTTTGGATGTAGATACCCATGGGATACAGATAACTTATAAATTGCCCCGTTTGTTGATCCTTTAATATAAAAAGCGACCATCAACTTTCCTTTAATATAAAAAGCGACTTTCAACTTAGTACGCTTGTAACTCTATCGATAAGTGTCTTTATTCTGATGTAAAATAATAATGTTTTGTACAGCATTTTTTGCGTTGGAAGCGAATGATTATTGAAAAAATAATATATCATGCTCACACATGAACGGGGTTGGAAATATGCAATGCATTACACAAACATTTTATTATATTTGCTGTTATAACATTCTCGTATTTTATTATATGAAAAAAAAAGTGTTTATAATTTTTGTCCATAATTCGCTTCAATTGGCTTGGAGCATAGCAAGCATATCACGTTAAAAGACTATAATGTTCAAAAATTCTTCATTTGACTCTAAAGAATCTAAATATATATTGCATTTTTCCAACGCATTTCATTTAACTGAATACTTTTTTAATGTATGCAATATTACTAGTACTGCGACCGTAGTAAATAAAACCTCAAAATATAATATATTTGTTAGGTAGTTGTATTATAATATATATAGTTCCAATTAAGCTCAAACGCTCAACGTGGGAGATTTTTCTGCTTATGTTTTATTGTAGAATACGCGTTTGGCCGGGATCCTGTCCGATATTTGGTTATCGGAGCAAGCTTACCTGAAATAAGCCTGTCCATTCTTGCCTAGAATAAGCCTGTTGCGCTTGCCTAGAGTAAGCCTGACCACGCTTGCTAAGAGTAGGCTTGTCCACGATTACTTAGAATAAGTCTATTCACGCCTAAGGTATAGTTGGGGAAAATAGACTCGGCGGCACGTTGATACAATCCTTGGAAGTAAGGATAAGAAACGTGGATGCAAATCGTTTCGTGTCGGACGCTCTGCCAAGAGCGAGGTAATACTTCCATACCCAACGTCTTCTACTTCGAGCTGATAGATTTTTTATGTTTGCAATTTGTCTATTGATTAAAATACACTATCGATTATTTTTTTTGATAGTCAACACTCGAATCTTGTAACGTCGTGAACGTCTATGGTTTGTACCTTTAAAAACTATTTTCATAAATTCGTTATGAGGTTTTATTAACTGCTTTAATGTACTAGTAAAAGTGCGTTATAATTTTCGGTTGTGACTTTTGGAAATTTATTTTTCTCGAACCGGAATATTTTTTACTTGCTCTTTCTTGGAACAATTTTAATATTATTTTGTAAAGCTAGACAGCTAGATTTCGTTTAGTTTTGGTCGTGGATAGTATTTTTTGATTCTCGTATAAAATAAATTATTTTCTTTTTTAACACCTGCGGTGGTTGGTTAAATAAGGTTAATAAAGTAAAATTGAAAGAATATGACTTTTATTTCGTACATCCTTAACTTCTACGCATATTGTATCGTTGTGTCATTTTACTAAAGTCCATAGAGTAGAGGGTTTCCCGAACTTCCAGCAGTCTGCACAGGTCTTGGAACAAAATGCGGCGCTTAGTATAACTTCATCGATGTTGTCGATGAGAATAATTTTCCTGAAATGGAAGTTACAATACTTATACAACAATATAACTGTTTTTAGTGGTCATTGGAGAATAAAAGGTAACACAACAAAGCCTAGTCAGTACGTACCACATAGACAGTTAACTATATGTAATTTGACCAAAATTTTAATACTTTGTAACGGTGAAGGAGTAGTGGCATATAGGAAGTTATATCAACAGAGATTTGTGGAGGAATGAGTCGAGGAGGAGAGGAAAGATAGTTTTTTTTTTAAACCGTGCTTACATAAAGAATGTAGAAGGTATTTGTTATCTACAAATGTCGCCTGTTTAATAGACATGCACGAAAGTTGTAAAATTATACTATCACCACTGATCACTAAATAAATACCTTTCAGTATAATAAAAATGGACAGTTAAAATACTTACTCCAAACAAAATTCATATATCACATGGTCAAAAAGTGGTTTACTGCAGTTGATATTTTCACACCTAGACACTGGTCCGTTACGTAAGTCTGTTTTAACAAAACTCGGCAAGTAATAATAATATTCGTCTACTAAATCAGCTACACTGTGGTGTTTGCTTACTGAGGAGAGCATACTATTACTGTTAAAATCATTGCCTATTTTTAAACTTAATCCTTTAAAATAATCACGCATATTGTTCATATGTTTATTATTTTCACAATTATTACTCTTTCCGCTGCACCAACCATCAGAGTATATACTTGGAGGTGTCGTTGATAATTTCTTTGTGGCGATATAAATAGTTTCATACAGACGTCTTTTGCTTAGTTCATATAGGCTTGGTGGTGATGGTCTGCTACTTTCTATGATAGAATGTTGAGGAGGAAACTGTATATCTATGTCCCATTGTCTGGAACCTTGCCTTAATTGTAAGCGACATTTGGAGTTTCCAGAGGTGTAGTGGTACTTCGGAAAACTTAGGCATCTGTAAGAAAGATTAAATTTTAAAGGTTAATTGCTATAGACGATACTTGTTGAAAAGCTCGGTAGCTCTTTTCTTCGAAGAATCCTCTATATTAAAGCTGATTTTCTGTTTAATCTTATCGCCCTAAGTCTTGTGGTAGAAGATAATATTAGAAGCTCTGATCTGCACTAGGTACTATCTTTAGTTAAGTAGTTAGGTACCTACAGGGTCAATAGTCAATACATACATACCTAGGTAGGTACTACCTATATTATACGAAAATGTTTTGTCTAGATAAATATTTGTCTGCTCGTAGCTGGCAATACATCTCACATAATGCAATATATACCTACTGTCGAATATACTAAAATGTTTACGTGTCTCCTGAAGAACTTGCTCATTTTATAAGTCACTAGCTAAAAAGTTCCTCTCCACGTCTCTCAGTTTGTCAGCTAGTGGCGTAACTAGCATTTCGGGCCCTGCTGCAATATAATTTAAGTTTTAACCCTTTGCCTATTATGAATACAAGCTGGCTAGCTATCGAGCGTTGGATAAGAAGTCTGTTAGTTTTCTAACTTCTCCCTTTTTTCAAACCACTCTCATGGAAAACCTGGTACAGTCTAATTTATAATAAAAAAAATATACCTACTTCTATGAAGGTCCACCTCAAAAAAAAAACAAAAATACAGCATTACTTCTTTGTACGCAGATAATAATTACGCAGATTTCATTTTTAAATATAAAATTATCTTATACCTAATCTGTAGCCGGTGTAAGAGTCAGTGTTCGATATTTTTTTCAATTATTGAACAGATTTTCCACAGAGATAAAAACAGGATAAGGTAGGTCGCCTTTGGAATGAATTCCCAACAATATTTCGATAACAATACCTACATGACATTTACTGGTAGGTTTTAGGCATATATTTATAACAATAATAAATGTCTTGTCTACCTAATGAATTAAAGTCAATACCTATCTAATTCGATTAATTTAACAATTGGAGGCCACCTTCATATTAAATGCAGTAAATTGGCGGCGCACCTACATTACTTGGAATTTAGAAAAAAAAATCAGCGTTGAATTCAATCCACTCACTTCATTCTTACTTACCCAATATTAAGGCTCATAATTTGTCGACTTCTAAACATATGGTACCATAAAGAGTATGGGATGGTCTTCAAACCGATGTTTCCCCAGAACTTAAACTCGCAGTGGTGATAATTGTACACCGGTCTCTGTGGCAGCCATTGCAACTTGTTGTCTAAAATAAAGTAATAAAAGATCGTGAAACATAACTTCATTACTTATTGCTAAATCATTTGTAAATAAATTCCACCGAGTTCTACTTTAGCATTTATCATTGACGAAAACTTCAACGTGCCCTCTAAAACAGTTTCTTATCAATGCACGTTCACAAACTATTATTTTTCTTAGGTAAATAGAGGCCCTAATAAGGGGAAAATAGATACAAAAAAACAAATCTAAATTCGTACTGTTCTATATATTGATATCGTATTGAAAACGACAGTTTTAAAATTCTAATTGGAGATTTTAGTTCTCGACGTTTACCCTAGAGGCTGCTAGTAGGTACTTAGACGTATGGAATAATACGGAATTCGATTTGGTTTTGTTAACTCTCAAAACTCGTACTGGGGCCTCTGATCGTCATGTACAGCTATTGTGATTTACGTTACGATCTTGCAAAAGTGCGGCCGCGGTGCACGAAGAATTTGTGGTGTCTATCTATTCCCTCCTCAATACACTTATGATTGACTGCGTACTATAATATAACCGCCGCAATCTTTCAAAACCTGGGCTTTGACCGTACATGGCAATTTTTTTATTCGATAAACAGACAAGGCACAGGTCGATGTATAGAATTCTGCCGGCTTAGCGACCGCACTATATCTGTTTTGTAACGAACAACATAAATTGTTGTAATAGTAATATCCATTAACTGAAACTGGAGCTTCATTTTAATGTTATTCCAATCAACCGATCTATCATCAAATAGGAAGTCTTCATTTATTTTTACTCCAATACATTAGTGTTATCGTCAATATATTTAATGGGTTTTCGGAAAGCCAGCGTTGCGCCGGTTACACAACTTTATACCGAACAGTGCAAATAGGTCGAACTAAGATCAATGAGGAAGGAGTGAACTTGATTTATCACCGACAGTGCTAAAGGAGGCAGGCGCGATCTTTAATTGCGCTGTAATATAATAGGAATCCTTCTTGCTGAATAATAGATATTAGGTATTACTTCGGGATATACTACAATTGTAAGGGCACTATGACACGAGGTTCTTCATAAAGGTGCTAAAAAAGCCCACCTACAACCCTGGCAACGCACTGGCGATACAACTGATCTTGCTCGTGTCCATCGTCTACGGTGACCACTTACCATCAGGTGGCTCGTCTGCTTATATGTTAGGTTTAAAATATATATTTTAAGTTGTAAGGTATGTTGAATTACAAATTACCATATTGCGGCGACCCCGAAAAAAATAATTTTCACATCTAAAGGCTGAGTTGGAGCTAGGTCACATGTTCGGTGTAGTCTGCTAACTACACCCTTTAAACCGAAACAGCACTGCGAGCGACATACGGTGTAAATACGTGTAGCTGTGTTGCTTTTGTCGTAATTCTATTCTAATATATTGCTCTATATGCTCTATTGCTATTGATTTGCTCTTCCTATCCTCATTACCGTAAGCCACTGACATTAAAAAAATCTTATTGGTATCATTACAAATGTGGAAATCGCACCTGTAACACCGAGTAGCACGTTACAGTAACTAAGCTACATTGGGCAAACATGGCTTCTTCTTCAGACATTAAAAATAGGTGACGAGATGTACACATATGCATCGTGTATGCGAATATGCGAGTCCTACACATTCACATTATTTGTATGACTAGTGTGTGAATACATCTAACTAGGTCGAGTTTAAATCAATGAGGAAGAACCCTGATTTATTTCTTACTGACGTGTTGGCAGTTAACGTTAACTGCTATCCGGTGGTTTACGAGTAGAAAAGTCGGTTACACGTTAAAGTTACACTAATTTCTTGTCTGCTCACTTGTGGGTTTAGCATAGTGTCTAAAGTTAAAGCAGATCGCATGATTGTTAGAACAACTAAGTAGGCTTTAGGATAGTATATGAATTTGTAAGTATTTCGTTAGATTTTAGAAAACAAAAACAAAAAAGTAGTTTTTGTCGTAGTCTTCCTCAATATATTTTAAACAAGATTCGACGTGATGCTTGAATTGCGTACGTGTTAAAATAATGCGAATTTAGACATAAGTAGGTATGTTTTGTTTATAGCTGCTACGATTCGAACACGTACACGAGGTTAGTGTACCTACGTGCGTCGTATGGCCTGAAGGTGTTAACCCGTAACGAAAAATAAAAAGATTTATAAACCAGTTCGTTAAAATAAGAATTTTACACAATAAGAGCCTGCCGTATAGTTAAAATTTAATTATACAATCTTAGTTATGAAATTATACCAAAATGAACGTCGGATCGTTTTGCAAGTTGAGATGGAAATCATTGTTGTATAAATAATCAATTTCTCTTGCAACATGAAACAGACGTTAATTCGGCACTATTGTTGGATTGTTCTATAAACATTGCGAACTAAGAAATTGAATTTACAGAAGCATAACTTAGAATGTACGGCTGGTGTGGGGAAGTTAAAGCATTTAGTGAGTATATGTGATTAATCGTTTCAAGCTTGAGTTTAATAACTACTAGAAATACAAGACAATTCTAACCGTAAGAGTCTGACTGTTTATAAGACACAATATGGTCGTAAAATAAGAATGATCGGTATGAAAATTCTTGAAATTAAATAATTTATTGAAGTACCCACATCGAACATTAATAAATGTTGCAGTTACAGTTAAGATACGAGGTAAGTATTTAAGAGCAGAAAGGGTTTTAAAAGAAAGGGATAAGGTATATTTCAATGGCTTCATCTAATACTGCGTGCACTACTGTGTTTCTTTTTGAAGGGTGTGGTTACGTAGAATACTGGACAGGAGGTATTCTTGACTTGAGTTACTCTTATTGTACCTATTTATATATTTTGCTTATAGAAACGTCTAATCAAAGGTCAAATAGAACTTCGGACATATTTTAGCATAGACGTCGAAATCTATGGTCCGTAAGATCCACTTACAATTTCAAAATTTTATGAAAACCCTCCTCCTTTAGCTACAGATAACTTAGCCAATGCAGTTATCTAAGTTAGCTGCACTTACAAATACAAAGTATTTAATACCGAAATTAACAAAATGTTTACCACAAACCGACAAGTATTGTAGTGCTCGCAGATCAGCTATCCTTAGAGGTAGTTCACATAGGTAGTTCTCATCCAATATCAGAAACTTTAAGTTCCTCACTTCGCCAATTTCGTCGGGGATGCGTTTCAATCGATTGCCACTTAGATCGAGACACTTTAAGCATTTCAACTTAGATATTTCTCGGGGCAACTCAGTTATATCGTTTCCGCTCAAGTATAAACTCTCTAAGTTTTCTAGTTTGCCTATGTCGCTTGGCACACGAGTTATTAGGTTCTCCTTTAGATATATGTCTGTGATGTCACCTTCATCGCCTTGAATTTTATATAAGGGGAAGTCAGTGAAGCCCCTGTAGTTCCAGTGTAACACTTTTACCGCCTGTATGTTATAGTTCATTCTTGTTTTGTTTTAGACTATTGGTATGTTGATGCTGTTTTGTTTGCAATAGTAAACATTTCACTCGATATGTTCGAAAATAGATCGCTGGCTCTAGAAAATAGTTTGGCAATGAATTCTCTTTTGAATGTCGTGTGACGAAATTAGCGATAACAAATGTAACGGTTATTTGATTAAATTAGAATTGAATAATTTTAAATTATAGACTTTTATAGGTCTATATTATTGTATAAATTATACACTTTGAAAGTACGTATTTTTAGATTAATAGGAAGTATAATGCGTTTAGTAAGGTAAATTCACTGTTAAAACATTTTTTTAAATGAACACTGACATTAACTGAATAGAAAAATAAAACGCAACCAACACTTTTTTTTACAGTTTCATAATTATTTTAAATTAAATTAATTATGCTAAAATATACTACTGATAAATATTATTAGCACCGGTTCAGGCAAGTTGCGTTGGTTCCCGCCTGAAGTATACTGTGTCTCGACTGCGAGACTATCGGAAGTTATTTTTAAAATATAGCAAGGCCTTACGTTTAAATTTAGTTCACTCATCAATGATAGATTTTTATTTCTATTACAAACAGAAAGCATAGTCGACCACTTAGCAATTAATGTTCATTTCTTGATGACAGCTGAAACTTTATTTCGAAATGCAAGCTCTTAAAAGTGAATCTTTTATAGCTACGCGGAATCCAGATCAAAAGTTATGAGTATGCTACGGAGTTTCGGTTATGAAGGAATAAGTACTTTAGCGGAGAGAGATTATAAGAAATACTTTTTAGCAGGTACCTGCGCATTATATGTACTGTTTTTTAATTATATGTTTTTAGTATTTTTACAAATGACTGTTTATTTTTAATCTTTTAGAAATTGTTTTCTGAAAGAAATATTTTTACAATGCAATCCACGATTCAAGGCCATTGGACCGTTATAAGAGTTTAGAGTAAAAAGTGTAAGTATGTATTTTACGAGCGTTAATATTCTTGGCGAATGAGATCGGGAGCAAGGTTGATTAAAATACAGCCATCACGCCAAAATAGAAGATTGTTCCAAACACTATGGAATAATGGGAATAACCCCAATGCCTAATTTTACTATACAATGACCTATGTTTCTTGAAATGTATTTGCCTTAATTTAAATGTAGTTGTTTTTTTTGCAGGTTTATAAAGTTCTTTAATATTTATAAATATTCCGCGTCATCATCATAATCACCCAATTACTGTCCCACTTCTGGGTCTCGTTACAAAGGTAAAAGGTTTTAGGCCATAGTCTAGTGCGCTGACCAAGTGGCCAAGCGGATTGATGAACTTCACATGCCTTTAAGGCTGTTATTGAGAACTCTCTGGCATGCAGGTTTCCTCACGATATTTTCCTTCACTGTTGAACTTTTTGAGGACATTATGGAGAACT
>DWKW01000715.1:0-14987 GCA_018250115.1 Doberes anticus
TGCGAAATAGATGTGAATAGGACTTCCACAAGAGAAATGAATATGGTTAGATTTCAATACCGCGAGTTTGAGCAACACGGAACCAGAGGTACAACATGATCTGTCTGTCGTATACGCCGTCAAATTCATTATCTATTGCTTATCGACCTAGGGATTGAGATAATAATAATTTTCATTGTTCTCATCGACACAGCAAGAGCTTCGTCACTTAAGCGCGCGCGTATCGTGAGTGATTGCGTGAATATAAAAGCCTAAAATATAATTATGCCAAAACTTCTTAGATACTCTTCACTCATGTATTTGACACTGGCGTGTTATACATCATTGTCTTGTCTGGTTATTTACTGAGTTTGAAAATGTATGTTTCTTTGAAGATACATTAAACCACATCTGACTCAATGTTGCCGAAGCTCACAAACAAATTTCTACTCGTCTGGGAATAGACCCCAGAATGGCAGACCGGCATGTTTACTACTGTGCCATACGGGTCGTGAAATAATGAATTGAAACGCTAGAAATGGGAATATGAAAAAAATATAATTTGACTCCATCACACTGCCACAATGAATGTTGCGTAGCGCGGAACGTGATTCCGTTTGGCTTTGTCCGCGGGCGACCATGACTCACGCCAATGTTTCCAATAGCTCCACTTCCAATGCACAGAAAACGTATAATGATATCTGATAAAATCGCTTTACGATCCTTTTAGCTGTTCCGTTCATAGTCCACTTCGAACTCGGCGCGAACACTTTGAAAAACTCCCGAATATAAAACAATGCCGTAATATATCGCAGCAAGCCGCATGCCGTAAAAGAAGGTCACAGCCGCAGGCATTATGCAACATATAAATTCACCACCGCACGCCACGTCACGGCGCGTCCTTAATATTGTGCAATTCGCGACTGACGAGCACGTCGCGGCACGGCGCGTCGCGAACCTCGACATGGAAACTTGCAGCAACTCGCCGCCTTCGGAATACACCGCGACAGCGCCTTCGAAATATTCAATCACCAAAATAGTTACCTAAGATGCCAGTCGCCGGTTAATGATTTATTAATTATTTCGTTCATTATTTTGTAACACCGTCATGAAATGCAAGAAAAACTATCCAACATTATGACACCGGCAGTATAATTTTGAAATTCCGGCCGGTTAAACTGCAGTATTTAAGTAATTGCAATGTCGGTTTGCACAGAGCGTAACTACCATGGTAGGAAATGAGGAAAATCTGAACGTACGTCTAGAGCGTACATAATCCTGCTTATAATAACGTAAAAATTAAGAAGTTTTTAAGCAAAATCATACAAAGAGAAACTCTGCCTGGCATATCATGCTCGATTATAAAGAAAATCATTTTTTGTTATCAAACGAATCCCAACGAAGTCGCGACAGTTTAAGATATTAGCAATGATTTGAAGGAATTAAAGTTGGATACCGTTAGGTTATTCCAAAAAAAGTATAAGTACTAGTTAAAATATAATTCATAGTAGTAGTTAAGAATCTCGACCACAGCTCCGGTGGGTCGGGGTTCAAATCCCGTCAAACACCTCTAAATTTCTAAATTGTTATATGTAATTATTTCTAAATTATGTGTGTATTACACAATCAAATCCTCGTCGCCGTCGCGTTGACACCGACAAGTAACTTGAAGTTATTGTTAGGACTTCATGACAGGACAGGACATAGAGGCAGCGTTGATCTATTCCGCAGTCCCATTGCGTCCACTGCGCTCTTGTCCACTCGCTGTGCGCTTAGCGCGACAAAAAGTCATTGCCAAGTCACAGTCTGCCGCACTACATAACAGCTGGAATGGCTGTCCATTCCGTTTCTGACGATGCATTGAATTATTACAAATGAAAACCACTATAGCGTACATACAATCAATGTATCTACGGGTTATTTATAACCCTCGACGAGATGATGCAGCTTTATATTCGTACGCTTCGCTAATAAATTGACGACGCTGCTAAGATCGATAGCTACCATAATCTGAAGTCTGCATTTGATTGTTAAGCGCGCAAGATAAGTACGATCAAAGAAGCTTGCAATTTATTGGGGTCAAGAATTGATGCAATGCACGATGAAGGAGCCAGTGATCGGGACGGAACGTGGCGACCGCGGGGGTGATAAGCGGGGAACGTTAAAAGCTCGGTTATCGGTGATGTCACCGCGCGCCGGCGCCGACCAGCGCCCGCCGTACGCCGCCCATCTAACCCACTTATGAGATGACGTTCTTCCAGCTTCTAACAACTTGATGTCGGTAGAGCCCGTATCAATGGCTCGACTGCGGTGGATTTGTTTCTGTCGTTAAGCAACAGCGTCCGCACTGTTGTGTTTCAGTTTGGAGAGTGTAGTTAGACACAACACGCAGGCCATGTTGCATTCCACTTTATCCTCAGGAATAGCAACGCATCCTCGTACGATTTCAGATAGTCACCGACACTTAGTGCTGATTTCGTAAATATTTACGTTTTTTTTTATTTATATTCATCATTAATCACCACTATCTCACTGCTGGGCGGGTCTCCTCTTAGATGAAAGTATAAGAGATGCTGGCAAAGCATATTAAGTTAATATTTAATAATCCCCGCAAACCACCGATGACCTACCTGGCGGCTAGTGGCGCAAACCGATCGTACCAGCCAGACACTTACCAAAGTCGATATACTTTGGTATACCTACATATATTCTTAATTTCATTTATAAAGAGTAATACGTATTTCATTTTTTACGTCACTCAGTAAAGCTATATAAGAGCACACGACAGTCGAGAGGAGTAAATTTTTTTCTTAATAGAAATTTATTATAATATTGTCCTAAATGCTCGAGGCTTTATTTAAAGTGGAAGACTGTACTTCCATTTATTTATCTTACGGTTAGGTTCAATTGTTTCTTAAATTTTAACCAAATTCCAACCCATCTTTGAACTGCCACTAATTATATTCGTTATACTCGATCCTCCGACAGTTAGCGCGCCGCGACCCGTCGCTCGACCCGCGCCGCCGTATCAGCGCCCGAACTGGGCCGTCGTCGCCGCCGCTGTCCTCACGCACATTAAGTATGCATTTACGTTATCAGAGATCACTAGAACGAGCCCTTCTATTTGTACTACCTACTGCAACTACAATAAGTTCAAGAAACGAATACCACTAACTTAATGATCGAAGTGGCAACGCATATTTTACGTCAGACCATATAACGATTAGTATTTTAAAGTTCTGTTCTTGCAAATACACTTCCTAACATTCTCTAATGTTACGATTCATTCTTCGATAACTACGAGTAGGTGCTCTATATTTCCTAGATGAGTTTCCTAAGGTCGGTTGAACACTTTCGATGCTTCCTTTCTAACTAACACAAAAACTAAAGTGTTGATAAAGAAGACAATTCGTATTTCGTCTATCCAGTAAGCATTTAACGATAATCCAAACATTCCATAAATATATTTGACGAAGATAATGTTCGTCAAAATTGCATAGTTGACTCGTGATCTTATAGAACGCCTTGTGCCCAGTGAGTTGTCTCTTTCTGAGCGAGGACCCGTCCATTGCTGGCTCCCGGCGGCCGGCGTTACTTGTGTCAATAAATGCGGTTTGCAATGTTTGCGTCAGCGCCTCAATTCTATTTATAAGTACCGCCTATTATATTAGGACCAAATAAGGCATTCAATAAAATAATATTTAAATATAGGTAAATGTTTGCCAATATTTATATTTAATGCCATTTAAATTCTTTTCATTTTGCCTAACTTATCCTCTATAATCGGCTGTTCTATATCTGTTCGATATTATTTAAATATTAATTTTATCCTCTCATGCCTCATGATCAATACCGATTTTCAGAAGTGTAGTCCTTGAGGATATCAATAATCAATAGCTCGGAAGCAGCGGGTCGCGAGCGCGCGGACACTACGCTCGGCTCGCCTGCTCCGCACTCGCATGGTACCTACTCACAATACGAGTACAATGCTGTTTCTTATTTGTTATTGTCGGCCATCATCCTCGCGGGCTCGGCCGAACAATGACAGTATGAATAATAAAATCGGCACCGAAGTGGCCACAATTGGCCGAGTGTGGAACTGGCGTCATAACACCGATGACAGCGATTACCGCATACTCTTTGTCTTGCTACTATAAACAATAACATGACATCGTGCTTTATTGATAATGTACTGACATATTGAGAATAAGATTTCGTGAACATTATTTACTACAAAGCAAATAGTACTGATATTATTATGTTAGGTCATAGATATATACCCACCACTTCCTATAGAACACTCTCGAGGTTTATTCTTATATCAATAAGCCCAAAATTAAGCATCTCGTCTCTATGTTCGATGAGATGTAGATACTATATTTAAATTAAATTGTTATGTACCTACGAACTTTATAAGATCGCTTGCGAGTACTAGCTGCTAACCTTGTTGGCATTTAGCTTTTCTTAAAAATAACCTAGATTGAATTTTCAATGTAGTTGGTATTGATGTATTGTGTAACTACTTCCTCAATGACACTAGGTATATTTAGTAACTACGAGTAGTTAGCTTAGTATGTAGTAGGAATTCGAAATAGCACCCATTTGAAGTATGGGATCGAAGTTTGCCTATGGGTATGTTATCTATTGATCTGATTTTATTCTATACATTCTTGCTCCAAGTCAGTAACACCCACAATCTAGTTCTCATCACTCATTTCTTGTCGCATACAAAGTAAAGATTGGAGAACACCAGATTGGAATAATTATCTATGAATGTATTGGAAAATGCTACCTTGCACACTATAGCAGATCCGTCATCGCAGTCGGTGAGGCTTAATGGTCGGTGGTCAGCTCGTACATAATTCAATTAGTTACAAACATGAGAATGTGTGTGAATACCCATAATTTACGTAAATGTGTTTTGAATAGAATGAAAATCTTCGAATTTTAATTCTTTTCATTACCTAGGTTTTAGGCTGACGGTTGATTTGCACCGACTTCAAGGTATTTTCATCGCATAACCACGACCTACAGTTACGAGGAGAGAGTATTTCGTGCGTGAATTCGCTGTCTCACTTGACACGCACTTCGACGTACTTGAAACAAGCGACTTGACATTTGCAACGCCACACTGCCTTCGGGCACTCGGGCGTCGGGCGCTGGTGGCATTCCTCGGTGAACGCGCGGGCATGTGTGCGTGTGCGCACATTGTGAGGTCGATGTGAGACAGCGGCCTCGTCGGAGCCAGTCCCTGCGCCGAGCGAGACGCACAATAAATGCAAAATATGCAACGGAACACCTGCTTTCCGACCTCGACTGTTGAATTGGATTTTGACACTCGCCGCGAGACATCTTTTAATGACACTCCGATGGAAGTACATTAGCCAGATTTTGAACACAACACAACACAACAGAATTGTTGAGACTTTGTGTTTAGAACATTATTGTTAAAACTATTACGTGTCGTGCGTAAAGCTTCATAAATCCAAGGAATTTGTTTTTTGGAATTCACGGCTCTTTTTTGGGATGCAAGTCAAGTAACTTCCTCGTGGTGCACCCTGCTTATCACGAAATATTCAGTGGTAGAGTGTACCTACCTCATGGAAAAGAGGATTTTATTTCTGGGACGGTTCAAACTCCAGGAATGACAACTTGTTGTAACGGCAAACTGCTGAGCCTAATAGAAAATGCCTAATATATGGGCGTGTCCTCTTGTGGCCTGAGTAGTTATATGATTAAGCGACGATCGTACAGTACTGATCGAACTTATTATCTGGCAAAGACAGTGCACTACGTTTAACAAATGATAATGACGAGAAAGTGGGAAACTCGGAGACGTGAAAACATCGGCATAAAAATATTGTCATCATTGAAGTAATATCATATTGCTTAAAGAGCAAATTACAAGGAGTCAAACTGGTCCACGCCACGTTCGCTTCTATACGACAGCCTTTGTGTGGGACGCATTCCCCCGCGACCGCGCGCTGGTGAAAGCGACCTCGCCTCCGTCCCCCCGGGCCGGGCCCCGCGTGCTCACGCACGTCCGCCACTTTCGACCACTATGCCTAACAAAGCGTGAGTTCCTCTGACCATTCAGTCGATGCGGACACAGCGGCAATCAACGACACTCCGTGAATGGATGATTGAAACAATCTTTAAAAATCCCAATACTACTTCGCCATTCATTTAATCTATCGAATTTCGTTTCCAGCGTGAACAGGGTAATCGAATGAATGAATGCGAATGGAGGCTTTTATATGTGGCGGATAAATCCAATGAAATACTTGAACCGCAACGCTTTCTTTGTGACATATGTAAGTTAGGTATTACCTACCTACAAATCGAGGCAAGGATACGAAAGCAATTTAAAAGTAAAATTGAAACATGAAAATGTAACATTTACCAGTACATGAATATTATCATAATGCCATAATAAATGATAACAACGTTCGTCTACAAACAAAAGATATAAGCAGGATAGAAGCAAAGTAGTGGCGATTGCAATCCGATATTTATTTTAAGTATTTGTAATTAACATGACGTATGCAAATTGGAAGGATAACTAATACGGACAAATGAATTGGCAATCAGAGTCCATTGCCGAGATATGGCCGCTGGGACAAGTACAAATAACAGGCTGGTTTGTATTGGCGGTTGCACTTTAAGTGGCGCAAGTGGCACAAGTTCTGCGCACCGCGACCCGAGACGCGAGCTGCAATTATTGGCAATTGAGAGGAACGCCGGTGTATGCGTGCGTGTACGCCCGCGCGCGTGTTTGCGCTCCACATACCTCTTCATATTCAACTTCGGACGCCATTGCCGTCATTATAAATATCAAGAGGATGTCAATAATATTGTAACTTTATCTTTAGATAAAAATTTGTTTAAAAAATACCATTATGAACAAAAAAATCATAAGCTTCGTGCTTCGGTGCCGGAGTTTACGCAATATTAAAGATCCACACAATTGAACTGTACATTATACCTACATAAGTACAATGGAACACGAACAGTGCAGCATAACATTCACATGGAAAATTATGTGTTCGCGTATATAGCACAGCGCGTTCCACTCGCGTTCTATTAAAAATACATAGCAATATGTATTAGTGTCTGTTATGGATTCATGTCTGCGTTGCAGCACCAGCTCGGAGTTCGTGATGTCGGTTTGAAGGCTTCGTGCTGTCCACACTAATTACGATTCCGGCACCACAGTAATAAACAATACGGTAATTTGCAACTAATTGGACTGAAGCACGAAAAAAATTTTTATTTTTATTTTCGTCAAATTTGATTCCTAAGGTTGACCTTAGGCTCGGGACAACGTCCGAAGTCCCTCATCGGATCCTTAAGAAAAGTAAACATATAGTCGGTAATATACGTTTTAAAACATTTTTTTTCATCGGTCCATGAATGTCCAGTTATGTTATAACAAATACAAAAGTTTTCTTTTTGAAGTCGACAAAACCCGAGTCGGTCTTCTGATTGTCAACACAGCACGTCATCAGTTGTCCGACTGATCGCTGCATCGCGCGCCGATATGCACTGGATGTTGGTCCGGAGAGCGTTGACTCGAGCGCTCGAGTGCGCCGCGCCTTCCTTCGTCCGAGGCTCGTTTTTAATTTTTTAATCGTAAGCAACCTCCACTGGAGCTATTGTCTCGTGCCCCTCTGTGTCGAGGTGCAGTTACCACTCCAAGAGTAAATAAATATGCTTCATCGCTCAGTCATTACAACAAAAAATTTAAAAATTAGAAAGATAAAAGTATACAAATACATCGTCATTATCAATTATCAAACGTTATTGTCCCGATACCGGGTCTCCTCTCAGCGATGAGAAGATTTAGGCCGTAGTCCATGACGCTATTTTACGAGAAATTCTTTAATATATTTTTCTAGAACCTAATCATACGCGCATTAATTTTCTCTTCTGATAACACTAAATACGAGTGTACAGGTAAGTATATACAATTTTAACAATATTTTTAAGAGTATGTGTAGGAGGTAGGATGGATATCTATAGGTACTGTAGAAATATTTGAATTGGCACATTAGAGCTTTCCTACTTTACTGACACTAAAATAAAAGTGTAAAAGAATGAATGCGCGATAAGCAAGTCGGAAGCGTGGGGCAGGTCGCTGACCCCGCCAGTCGCGCAAGGTCGCGGTCGCCGCGCGACCTTCGTGTGTCGCGGCCTGGCTGCCGGCTGCCGGCTGCCGCAGGACCGCGCCACTCCAGGATCAGTGCAGCGGCAAAGGTTGTATTTGTTGTGAACTTGAACGGATGCGAGTAAAACCGATTACGGGAGGAAATAAAACTGTGCAATGCATCGTGTATTCTTTTGAAAGGGCGCGACCTCAATCCCCGCTCGATTTATGATTCTTACCTAACATGTAAACGTTGATCCATTAAACTCATAATACTTGATTCTTATAAAGACATTGTAATGTATCATAAATTTAATGACGTATAAAAGAAGATCCTTACAGGAAGTACAAGACGACACAAAAAGTCGAATTATTCTGCTATCGATTTTCACACGATGTCCGACGCCTCGCAGCGGGTCCGGCTCGCAGATAAATTCCAATGGATGAATCATTCGGATTATACTCGTAACAATACGACAGCGTTACAATTTTACCTATGAAATAATGCACCTGTTTCTTCATCATATAATCTTGTTCATCGGATGCATTCGTTAGAAAATGGAATTACTTAGCTTTCTACGATACCATTGACAAAGAGAAAAGATTTACAACGACAACCAATGTTGCAATACTTACGAGTAAACAAAGCATTCGGTGCAGTCGCATTGCGGCCACAGTTAGCCGCCAGGTGCATAACGACTGTGTCAAACGTCAACTTCAAAATATTTAGTTACGTGAATGCAAATTTGCATTGTTATATCCTCGATCCTCCGACCACCTCGGTGTCTGCCTCATTGTGACCAAACCTAAATAATAAATAAAGAGTTAAAGCTCTCTAGGTAGGTTCGCACTACATGGTATTAAATAGGCTTTCAGTTTGATCAATGAACGTGATGTCGGGCAGGTAGTGCAGGCCTCTGGAAATGTGGAACGGTGTGGTGTAGTGGCGATGGACCTTTCTCCTGCCTTTCATCGCGTCAAGTCACCGGCCAGCTGCTCAACAATACAACAACGGCCACAATACAACTGTCTCTATTGGAGACAAACCTTAATATTCTCATCGCATGCTAACGTTCTACAATTTATACAAATAGTACCCATTCGCTTTTTTCTTATAGAACTACAAATACGCATTCCGTCCATAATTAATAAAGTTGTTTGAAGTTATAATTTAATGTCCAACTTCTGCTAAATTACTTCATTTAGTTAGTTGTTCATCAATTCGTAAAGCAAATATTTCCAAATAATTTACTAATTGCCCTGGCCCTACTTAATACTAGTTTGTTTACATTTTGAAATATGTAGTTATGATAATGACACGAAGAAGCTGTAAGTGGTAGCAGTTAATATTTTGAGGCTTATTTATAACAGTAAATAGAAAAATGTGAATGATACACGATAAATGGATATTAAGTGCGCGGTAAGATCGATTGGCCCTGAATTTACGCTCTATGATAAAATAAAGTATTTTTGTCACATCTTATCTTCTGTTGGCTGTATCTTCGGTATGGCGAAGGATACGAGAACAGTTTACCATGTGGTGCAGCGAGGACGCCCCGCGATGTCCCGCGACGCCGCTACGCGCGCCCACAAAAGATATAAACGCGCGCTCGCGGTCTTCACTTGTTCATTTTTAAGAAAGGCATGATTCCTCTCACTCATATTTTGTATTGATTGCAATATGTATGCTGTATTTGTGTACAATCCGTAACCTTATTTATCTATATATCTCTATCTATATTATCTAAACTATTATAAAAATGTACGGGACAAGTTATGTGCAATATTTGTGTTTTTATTACTTTTATGGGGTGACAAGATCGCGGTAGGCTCAATACCTAATTGCTAATTGGGTTACCTAAAAGCGAATTGTTGGAGTACTTTAGTATAGAATATGAATAGAATAATAAAACTATGTTCACCGATAAGAAAGTTACACATGTACTACATGTTTACATCAAAAATGTGCGCCTTCAATCTCTATAGGAAATTAGGATGTACTATTTACTGAGTCAATCGAGTGTCTTGAGCTAGGAATATTAAAGATATTTCGGGTTTCATAATCATTTTATTTCAACAGTCAATCGAACGGGCAAGACGTTCACCGATGACGAATCGTCAGTGCAGTTCATTTATATAAATTAACACATACATATACAAACACGTATACAACTATCGGGCCGACTAAAATACGTATATACAGAGCCTCCGATCGCGCTCGAACGCGAACGCGATTGCATACCACAGGTACATTTACATTATCTTATCTCTATATTCTTACAGTCGTAGTCGTTAACAAAAATACAAAAATAATACTGCGGAATAAATATGGATCGACGAATGCGGTCGCCGGCGGCGGCGTCGGCGGCGGCGGCGACGGCGGCGGTCAGCAGACGGTCTCCATGGGCACGCGCGGCGGCGCGGCGGCGGGCGCGGCGGCGACGGCGGGCGGCGGCGCGGCCGTGGTGTGTGTGAGCGACTCGCCGCACGACGGCAGGTGCGAGGACGAGTGCGCGGCGGCGTGCGGCGCGCGGGCGCACCACGCCGCCGCCGCGCGCTTCAGCGCCGCCCACGCATGCGGCTGGCAGCCCACAACCAGGAAGATGAAAACGCCCTGCAGCGCGTTAAGCAGGTCCGTCGCGTACCACACGTACTCCGGCCCGCCCGCCGCCCAAGATACCACGTCGGCGCCCCACGTCACGCCCATCACCACCACCAGCTTGGCGCACACGCGCCCGAGCGCCGCCCTGCACGTCAACGGCGATCTCTTAGTATAATTATTCATTTATTTTGAACGAGTAATAATTAAAATATCTGGTAAATAACCAACCTTTCGGATGTGGACTTGACTTCATCGCGGCGCCACAGGCCGCAGGTTAACTGGCGCGTGGTGGAGACGAAGAGCGCGAGGTTGACCAGCAATAGCACGCCTACGGGTCCGAAGAAGTAGACGAGGATCTCCATGTCACCGTAGAACCAGCAGCGTTGCACGGCGAAGCGAGGGCGCAGCAGGCCGGGCGCGGCGGCGGCGGGCAGGCGGTCCAGCAGCGCGGCCGCGCCCGCCACCAGCAGCGGCCCGCCCCACGCGTACACCATGTACACGCGCAGCCGGCACGCCTCTTGCCCGCGCTCCAGCGACGTCGGTCGGAAGTCCCTGAACCGTCCACAAACCTCGTCACATATATCGAACATAAAACACCGACCACTAGTATCGCAAAGTGAGCCTACACTTTTACTTTATACAGCCGAAATGAACTTCGAAATGCAGCTCACCACCTATTTATTGGTCGGCATAAAACAACTTCATTCCGAGCGCTTAGAGCGATCCACTATGGATTCTTCTTAAGCTACTCGACGTGTCCTAATCGATCGAGGAAAACATCCATCCATGCAAATAAAACGAAGTACCTACCAAACGACACAATTGCACTGTTACACTTCTGCCCACCACCATCATCTAAAAACCTTCATATTAGGAACAGGGTAGAAATATTTCAAGATCAAATCTTGCACTATTGACATTATCTTGCCTAATCCCATAAAGTAAAAGCTACTTTCTAGTGTCTAAGATCACATCTCTGGGTAGGTATATCGAAGCTTATATATTATATAATTATGGGTATAAAGGTTTTAATTAGATTTTCTAAACCGTGTTTTCATCCAATGGAGGTCCGAGATATTATTATTTTTGGGCGGACGTGTTTGTTTACATTTTTTCGTACAATATTTTTGTAACAGATTCACATGTTTTCGAACCTTTTTAGATTTCTGTCTAAAAGAATTGCTTTGTAGCTGTCTCGGTGGATATCTCTTATTTCATTCGTTGCCAAAAAAAAATCAGTAAGCTTTTTTAAATAACCTTCAGATTATGCGATAACTAGAAAAACTACTATATGCTATACTATAGTATTTATTACATATTTATTGTAAGATTTAATGCTTACAAAGAGGGAAGTTTTAGAGTTATATTACAGAGCAACCGGTTTCTACTTCTTTTTTTAATTTCAACAGATTGTTTTCTTAAGACAGTTAAAGATTTAAATTGTAGCAATAATGTTCGTAAACAATAATAAATAGTAATCTTAATGTTTTGTTTCGACTCTCCTGGTATGTAATTGGAGAAGCTTTTACACCTGGAAAATGGCCATGGTCTCCATGGATATTGCACTTACAACCGTTTGTATGCTATTTTCTACGCGTTCAAATTGTTTTTGAATTCTCTGTTTCTTTTTCAGAACAAAACCATTCACGCAGTTAAAATAATACACGGGTACATCGCTAAGGTAACATTTCACTGAGAACATCACACCATGATATCGTACTCAGAATAATAATAGTAAGAACCAACGCAACTACAGAAACTTACGACTATTCAGAAATAAACAACGCATTCACTACTTGTCTCGACTGTTATTATCGAAGAAGGCTAATGAGCCTGATAAGCGAACCCTGGGTATTATTGTTACATATTGTCTCGTTATCATCTTCAAATACGGCGTAATTTTTTGTTGCAACAGATAACAAACGGATAAGTAAATAACTCACCTAAATGTCCACCAAATGTTGAAGCACATCGTGTTGAGCCAAAAGAACGCCGACAGAAACAGGAAGTGCATACACACTGCTGCTCCGCACCACACATGCACAAAAGACATTTCACATTAATTAATGTTCGACGTCTCCTTGTCGACACACTCCTTGAAACATCTATCGATCGGATGCTCACCTAGAGCGCGGCACAGCGTGGGCGGCACGCGGTCGGCGGCCAGCTGCGTTGCGGCCAGCAACACGTCGCCCAGCATCAACGCGGCCACGTAGTGAGTCTGGCAGCGCCAGTGCAGGGCGTGATGCGCCGCGGGGAGCGCGAAGCCCGCCGCCAGCGTCGCCGCCAGGAACGCCGCGCCCACCGCCAGCCCCGCGCCGTACAGAGCGTGTCGCGCCGCCTGCGCAGGCCGGCCCGCGCGCGCCGCCGCCTCGCACGCCAGCACGCGCGCACCTCCCGCCTCCTCGCCCGCCACGGCCTCCGCGCACCACGCACCCGCCGCCAGCCGCGGCGTCGTGCCTTCCGCGCGAAGCTCCAGCGCGCCGCCCGCCAGCAGCCGCGCGCCCTGCAGCGCGCCTACCACCGCGTACCGCGATCCTTCCGCGCACGTCGGCCATCCCGCACCCACCGCGCTCCCGTTGGCTAGCTCCCGAAGCTCGTGTAACGCAGAGGCCGCTCGCTTCTCGTCCTCCACGCAACGGGTGCCGTCGAACGCTCGACCCTCGGCGCAACACTTGGACGGCCCCTGGCCTTCCTCGGCGTCCTCGGAACACACTAAAGCGGCCGCTACGTCGGCGCAGTAGCGGTCTGGCGGAAGAGCCAGAGCGACCGCGCCGCGTAGCAGCAGGGATCCGTTATTGGCCAGGAGCGCGTACGGTGCGGCGTGTTCCGGCAGAACGCGTAGCTCGGTGCACTCTGGCAAGGCCGAGTCCCGGAGGCGCCAGTGCGCCGGCAGTCGACCGCGCTCCAGGAAGGCGCCGCGAGCCGGCGCGTATACGAGTGGTGCCCAGGCCGGCGCGTCCAGGCCAGTGGGTCTACAGGCCTCGACGACGCTTGCCGTCTGTATCAGTCCAGCCCTCAACGCGTCCGGCGAAAGTGCGTGGTCGTGCGGGCAACAGCGCGGCACTGCCAGCGGAGCAGGCCGCGCACCGCCCGCCGAAGCCCACCACGAGCTCAGAAAAGCAACCACCAACGACACGAACATAATCCAAGCGCGCACGCTCACCGACCACAACCGCAGAACAGCCGCTGCATACTCGTCTGGTTTAAACCCTGATGTCTTTCGGAAACTTCACCGTTCAAAACGCACTAATATCACTTAGCAAATTGTTGCATATCACTAGAAATCCACAAAAACATTTCATATTTCACGTTCGTTTAACGAGTACGACGAAACACGTGCGAGCACGCATAAATGTAGAACGGCGCGACCTCTCGCTTCGGGAGCAAGCACGATACTAACCGGCAGCCAGACTGCGGCCGACCCGCTGCCGTCGACCGCGGCCGCGGGGCCGCTGTACTGTACCCCGGTACCCCCGCCATACGGCCACGCCGCCACAACGCCACATCGCGCGCGGTGCATTCTCTACTCTAATCTTTTCTCAATAGAATTACTCAATAGAAAGAAAGAGTGGGGGGCAGTAACGTAAGAGATTAGGTATACAGATTTGACGTAAGCTTTTTCGTATTTTTCATATTGCAAGCTTATGAAGCTTATAGTTTATTCGAATAGAATAAGCGTGTTACTACTTAAAACGGCTCTAGATAACACTTTTTCAATGGGTTAAGAACTTTTTTTAATAAATAATTGCTTTTACTTTGTTTATTACAACTAACAACAAGGCAGCGGGTACTGCGAGCACGATCTAAGGATCCTACTTATCGTGCATAAATTTTATTAGCATATTTAATCTAGTGTGAATATTATAACAAGAAGGTATACGGTCATGTTATATTTTAAAATTTTAGGATAGTATTTACTTGAGTCGGTTTTATACATAATTCACAAGTCCGTTTATTAGTTATGTAAAGCAGTACGGTAGTAGCACCTTCCTCGTGTTCCCTGCTGAGGATGCATCAATTTTTTCATCAATCAACAAGTACACTTCGTAGGTGTTCCTTCGAAAATGCCATCAATATTTCATAAATATTCAATTAAGTCTTGAAGAGCAACAACGCATGTGACAATGGTCGTATTAGAGCCTTATGTCGAAGGCCCGCCGGCGACAGCACCACCGCCGCATCTACTTTTGCTTACGGTGTGAGCACTGCTGTGTTTCAGTTTGAAGGGTGTGAATGGCCACACTGCTTAAGCAGCAC
>DWKW01000716.1:0-14984 GCA_018250115.1 Doberes anticus
AGACAGAAACCAATGGAAAATGTTGGAGGAGGCCATTGCCAAAAGGCACACTGAGCTTAGAGATATCCTCTAAATATGGGAAACAGACCTTCACAACAAAAAAAAAAAAAGTTCAGGATAAAGGGCTTATTGATTGAATATTTATTCAATTTAAATTTGGGTTTTTTTTAAATATTTTTAGAATAGCGAACGGGCATGCAGGCCACCTGAAGTTTGTAAGATGGGAGTAAAATATATATGGACTAGTTTTATTTGATTTATGTATATACTTACTTGAAATTTAGCAGGACAATAAGATACCGATCTTATTGTTGTTATTGGGTGAAATGGAGGTTGACAAGGTAGTCTTATGGTTTTGAAATAACCGTGAAAACACGGATTTTCCTTCCATAGAGGAAAAGTTGCGTGCAAAAGCTAGTCCTATACCTAAAGGCCGTTGAAGAGGTACTTGTCTAATTTTGAATCCGGGAGAAAGTATCTATATTATGTACTACGTCTTATAAATCTCATCTCTTTGGCTGTAATGTTTGTAAATGGCCATTGTTAAGCTGACGACCCATATGGCGCCGAGGTCAACGTGCGGTCGGCCGTTCGATAGGTCCTGGGTTCGATTCCTAGAGGGGCAGAAATTTGTACTTGTCTATACTTGTCTAATTTTGAATCGGGGAGAAAGTATCTATATTATGTATTCCGTCTTATAAATCTCGTCTCTTTGGCCGTTTGTAACTAGCCATTATAAAGCTGAAATTTCAAATAAAAATATTTTAAAAACTGCTTGACAACGCCAGAACACTCTGTATAGGACAGTTACTTTATCTACTGTTTGCACACACACTAATTACTAAGTAAAAATTGAGAGAGGGAAGTGCTAATATGCTGGGTGCATTAACTATGCTACGAGTATGTGTTATGTAGCAAAGTCCCTTAATATGACACTTGTTTAGGTCACTCCGAATTTTTAAACACTGTAAATTTTATATCAGAGGTAGTGCGCAATACCCATTTATTTCAATTTTTTGAGCAAAAATCTTTATTTTATTACAGCAGCTGGTTCCTGTAGTACTAGATGGCAACAATCTATCGAACGGTACCTACATAATATAAAATACTAAACTTTAAAAAAAATCTTTAATTTACTTGTACCTACGTAGAATACGTACCCAGGCCTAACATTCGGGACAAATTTAATATGGCGGTCGGTAAACTTTGATAATTTTCAATTCAATTGCAAACCGTTACAATAACATCATAGTTATTTAATAAGAACTTAGATATCAACTTTGGTTTCTATAATTCCCTTTGTATGCATTTTCGTGATCGTAGGGTGAGCCAGACTAGGTTTAGTATGAAAATATAGCTACTCAAAAGGGCTGTATCGGTCTACTGAGTGCCCGTGGAAGCATGGATATTTAAAAACACTTAAGTTTTCTGGCATACGATAATTTATTATTTAAATTGTTTTCTTCTGATGTTTCTGTCAGATTGAGCGTAAAAATCTTGAAGGAATGTCGGACTTACGAATCTTACCTTGGATTTCCATGGACAGATTGGGTACTGATGTTGTTGACTAGAAAATACTACTCTGTTTATCTACTATTAATTTGTATTTCTAAACAATACCTTTTTTATTTTTTAACGGAACAGTATACTAGCGCGTAGGACACCTGATGTTAAGCCATCCTCACCAAACTTAGTTGAAGTTAAGTTAGTTGAAGGACGGAAGTCCTATCTGAGTTTGATGCCCTGATTCCTAAGGACTAAGTTGGAGCGCCTCCTGTCCAGTGTCTTCTGCCTAACTAAACCCTTTAAACCGATACACAGTGGTGCCGCCGCGGCGACTCTGCGACATAAGACTACCACCATCAGTTAAATACTTTATACCTATGTGTGCATGGTCAATATTGGTCGAAACATATGTAGGTGTGTATAGCCGCGAGGAGTCACCGCCGTGCGGCATAGGGGAGCAATGCTATCAGGTGGGGTTCACGGTGTACAAGTCGCGAGTGAGTCACGCATGAATCACTCGCTCTATTAGCAATAGAAAATGTGTTTTTACAGGCTCGAATGACGGATTTAAACGAAATCATTTACAATTCGCCCCTCTACTTAGCGTAACAGAGTTTTTAACACAAGTAGGTACCTACCTTATAACACAAGCTACATGTAATGTGAGTTTAGTATAATGAAACTGTTAGGTAAAATAAAATAACAATTTTAGTACCACAAAAACATTTTATTTCATAAGAAAAAAATAAGGACTTTAAACAAAACTTGATCAAGCATCAAAAGAAAAATATTGCATAGGAAAAACGTCCATGTAAACCTAGGCTTCATACCTGTCTAATCATTTCAGAGTACAACATTGCCAAGGGCATACATAGGTACCGTGCCTATCGATAACACATAGACCAAGACAAAATCACACGTTAATTCTTTATATAAGACATGCCAATGATTAAAGCAAGGGCTACATGATTTTATACGAACATGCGAATTTCTTGTACTGACTTCGATAAAAAATCACATCACAAACTTATTATTTTAATAGTTATATAGTTCATATCCTTTATTTATGTTACGTCATTTTAAAGTTACATCTAGCGCTTCTGAACGCCTATACATAGATCATAAATATATTATAAAAGGAAAAAATCTTTATGCATTCTTAAACAAATGCAAACATTGACATTCGATCGGCGGCGTATGCCTCCAATATTTCCTATAAAAATAAAACTGAAAGATACAACCCGACGCCGAAGTTACCAAAAGCCGAACTATATGATAGAAGACTAAAATATCTCATGATCACTTAAAAGATGCTTTTTGCATTATTAAAATAAATCCGTATAAAATTAATAAAAATTAACAAAATCTCTTACTTCGATATTGAGCTCAGCTCGGTAAGAGTATATTTCACTATATATTATAAATAATTACTTCATTAAGTGCGATATTAAATTCAAAATTTGATTAGATACAGCATAGTTACGTCACTCGAAATACTTTTGGAAGTAATTGGTTAAGTGTATTGAAAAAAACAAATGCGTCTTTCGCAAGACGTCGATAGATTTTTTTTGTCCTGATTATACCAGAAGCACGCAGTCGTTACAAACTATTTCTTTTACCGATAACGTCTGCTGCATCCGGGGCGATCAATGAATTGGTCTACCGCGTGTATGATACTGGCGACGTTCGAAGATTGCGTGAAGTCACCTGCGAATGTCATTGCGTCACGTCTCAAATATGGTAATAGCACATTCATACATAGTAGCCGACGTCGTCCAAGCTGACACTGCACACATATCGACTTATTCCGTTAGATAAATAACTCCAATCACAAGGAGCGCAACAGCAGCCAACGAAATGTAGTTCAGTACAAAATTTCAAATCGCAACAGATATAATATGCGTATTAACTTTCATTTCGAACGCTGCATGCAGCAAGTCCCGCAGACGACCTTTTACACCTAAGACTATACAAATAAATATAACTAAATAAAACATTAAGTAAGACATTAATGATATACTTTAAATTGGCCACAAAATGTTCAGTTCAACTTTGAACAACAAACACTGCGCGTCTGTCATCGAATGTCTAGTAAACAAACGTACAAAACGCCATAACTTAATTGCACGAATCAATTACCGACTTTACTCCAGTTTATTCGGGTCTTTAAACAGACCTGTATATAAATATACTGAAAACTTTTCCTAGGAAAAAAAAATAACCAAAATAAATTTGGTATTAACTATACAAAAAGATTACTCAAACTGTGTCACGCGCGCCTACGCAGAACATTCATTCTGCGATGGCGCTGTCGTGCTAATCTGAGGATTAAACGAAATTAAAAAAAACAGGTCCTAAACTCTTAAACAGCAAAAAATATACATAAAATCTTTTAAACAGCCTCACGACTGTAGGATATTGCACGCAATACCTCTTTGCCTAAAAGTGCCACCTACATGTATGTATGTATGTTTATTACAGGTTTGACATTCGATACCAACACCAAACTATGGAAGATATGAGTGGCGTTGGCAATGGCGAATACTGAAACTTAAGATTTAGAATAATCCACGTAGTAAGTAATTGCTTCACAACAAATCGTTAACTTTAAGGATAGCAGTGCATAAATCGAAAATAAATTATTCGTTTTTTATCAAACCTTACTGGTAAGATTAATTACGGTTATATTTAACATCTTTATTAATTAACGCGTTAATAATGTTTACTGTGTAGTTTAATTGCTATTTTAATTATTGGAGTAGTTTTGTGAACGAATCTCGAACGGAAAACTTCAGTGTGTGGGTGGTTTAAGATAACCAATACGCAAGTAAGCACGGTAACTTGTTATTTATTACCCATAAATAAGAACATATTTCACGCCTCTAAACGATTGGGACAGCCTGAGATCACAAATAATAATGAGCAACGAAACGTTGTTATTTTTACTTAGAAAGATGTAACGAAATAATTCGTAGACATTTTTTTATACAGATAAATAATTTTTAAAAGTAACTTGAATAGACGAAATACAATTAGACGAGTATATTTGGATTAAAAGATACTTAAAATCACTATGTACAAAACACGACGGCGTTGAGTTGTATCTCTCAGCTGTATCTACTTTACAGACTTACAATATTTTTTACATCCCCTATAAACAGAGAACTACGTAGATGTATCACCAGCCTTAGATATCGCTACCGATATACCAAAAATATTAAATCTAGCTTCATTAATACACTTAAGATCAAAGCGAGCTGTGCCAGTTCACTTCCGGCAAATGTAACTTCGCATGCATCTACGCCACGCAAATTATATATAAAAAATATGTAGCAAGGCAACATGTTACAGGACTACTAATATTAAGTAATGAGATGTGTCGTACTCGTAACGCTAATTCTGTATTACATACATTTTGATAATTTATCCGATAAATCTTATAACATGTTACCGACACTAGAATTACAGAAAATACTACCTACCTACCTACCTATAATATAAGAAGACATAAAAATGTATTTTTATCAAAACAAGTCTTGAAATTACACGGAAGAAACGTTTTGTATTTTGAGTTCACTGAAGACCAGTTTCATAAAACTACGTACGAAATTTGATGAGTCATTTATGAATCAAGCTCTTAAGTGGACGAATGTTTCGGCGAGTTTCAAATGTAAATAGGAAACTGATTAATAAATAAAATATAAACTGTCTATAAACATAACATTTCCCATACTCTGGTTTATTCACATATTTCGTTGAGCGACAAATCGCGATTTGTACTGTCGAGCGAGTAACAAGAAATTATGAGATACTTTATTATAAGTAATTAACGATCGACAGGTAGCCATACAAGTTCCGTATGAACACAAGAAAACGTTCCGAAAGTACAATGTGACGTCAAGGCAAAACATTTTTTTTTTTCTAATGTCACATGCTGTGGGCCCTATCTGCCTTTACAGCTTCACCGAGTTTTTTTGTGGGGAACCGGAGCCCCCCAGGCTTAATGTGGGTGGGGAGAGAGAGTCGGGCGTGAAGGCCTCGACCTGAATACGCAAGTACGCAACTACGCCCTGAGAGGAAGAGGGCGACGACGGGATGTGAAACGTTCTGAGACGTTCACTGCTATAAAGTTCGTAAATAATTCAGATTTTACTAATAATGGATTGAGGTTATTGACTATTAGAACTAATCTTTTTACTCTGTCAATTGTTATTCTGTATGATCGTCCATCGGATCAGACATTATGAATAATACTCAAATGAATCATTCTCTCCGGACACATTTAAAATCTTTAGTTTTAGGGGTAAAGTGGAGAGTCAGACTTATTATCAATCAATTGTGATTTAATTCAGCTTTTTTGCAAACTTTACAAGGATAGATGCTTGTAGCCAAAGGACTTGTCTGTCTGTACGTTTATTGATGTTCAGAAGGATGTTGAATTTTGTACGGTAATAGGGGACGATGGTACTTTGTGATAAGCTAGTATTCGACTAGATGAATTTCGTAGCGCGACGAGGGATGAATTCCAAGATCAATCCTGTCGTGATGACTACAAACGAGGATTCTGTTCTACTGTCAAAGGCTATAGCGATGTCAGTGTGACTCGATTCATTTTGGATGAATAATACGAAATAACATCGAACTCGGTCCACTGAATTTGTTGTCGGTGATAATATGTTTTATTTTCCACAACGAAGTAAGAACTACTGTCAGAAGTGACGTCTGCTAATAGTTATTCACCAGCTTAGACAAGACATTATAACGATAAATTATTTGTTTGACTACATTTTATAAACAGGGAAGCTTTAAGGAACAAGCGGGATTAACGTATCGTATTACTAGCATATTTTCATCGATGTTAATGTTTTTTTTAGTTGGTCTAGTGCAATGTTTTCGGAAAAAAACTAAACTCATAGTAAGGGATAAAGGAGTTGGAAGAACAGTATTGAATAAGAAGACAATTCAGTCAATTGGTTTATACGAAATTAGTTCGTTGTAAATTATAACTTAATTATCTTTTCAGTGGTTCTGTAACCACGTTCAATTAAAGTTATACATTCTTAAGAAGATATCGTATGGCTACCATATAGAGAATTACATCACAATGAGTTATATATTTAAAAAAATGTAACTACATTATCTACAGCATACATTTCAAACATCCTTTTAATGAAAGCCAGTGCTGATATGATATATGTGTTAAAATATCATGATCCACACTAAATGACATAAATTAAATTTTCAAGTTGCTTATACTTTTGTGTCTTGCTAAGACAAAAAGAAAGCAACACGTAAGTAAGATTGTAATAGTTAAACGCTATAGTAAGATGTAATAGTGATATAGTGTAATAATTTTGATGGTCGTAGAGTCTTGTGTCGAAGGCTCGCGTGCGGCGGCACCACCGCTGCATCTATTTCTGCCGTAAAGCAGCAGTGTGAGAACTGCTGTGTTCCGGTTTGAAGGGTGCGGTTAGGCAGAAGACACTAGACAGGAGGCATTCCAACTTGGTCCTCAGGAGTAGCAACCCATCCACATACAACCTCAGATGTGGATATCCATGGACCGCAGTGACCACTTAACACCAGGCGGCATGTATGCTCGTTTGCTATTCTATCAGAACATTAAAAAAAAACATTTAGTAAGATTCCACGTATCACTATTTAAAATCGACAATCATCTAGACAAAACTTGTTACACTTATTACGACAGGAGTTCACCTTAAATATCTTATAAAAAGTTTAAATCCTCTCACATGTAATAAAAACTGTCTTTTTGGTTTTAATTGAATATCAGTACTTCGTTATAAATACTAATATATTATTATAAACTTTAGTAATACATTTTACAGTTGTCGTAATTGAGTAGGTCCATTTTGACAGTTCTCAAATAATTATCTGACGCTGCACGAGTTGATTTACAAATTTTTTATGAATTGAAATTCAAGTTTAATTTACCTATCGATTTTTCAATATTTTCATATGTTACTTTAATTATATCTATGTAATCAAGTGTTAATTGTCAAAAAGTAATACCATTTAATGGCTTCCACTTTTATTATTAAATATTCCAATAATTTTTATACATAATTTGAAATGTATTTATTTTTGAGTATATATTTACAGTAGATACCGAGAAAACAATTATGTCAAGGATAGAAAGAGCTTTAGTTACAGAAACAAAATTTGTCTTGTAAGCGATTAATAAGGTAACAACAGTTTTAAAAAGTTTAATTATTAAAAGGTTAAAATTAGAAAAACACGTCAACGTCAACATGATGTTTGTTATTAAAAATAAATCGAATTTTTGTCTAGTGAAATGAAATAATATTTAATGTAATTTTCGCATGCAAAATGTAAAAGAAAAAACTATGAACTCATTTATGTTTTGTTTACTTTTGGTTCAAAGGATCCTTCAATTAATCTTTCTGTATGATTACTAACATCTGTCAAAATGGGCCGATTAAAATACGAGAATTATATAAATGGTATAGTAAATTGGATACTATTTATTTGCTAAACTGACTAAGTTCCTCAACACACAGAGCTATAGATCCAATAATACTAATTTGGATTCAATCGAAGCATAGGTTATATGTAGAAAAATGAAGACTTATTTCAAAGAAGGTTTTTTTAAAATTTATAATTAAAAACGGATATCGAGAAGTGAAAATTTCTTTCAAATGATAAAATTACTATTAAAAAAGATCTTAATATTAATTCGCCTCTTTGAAATGCCACTTATTTACACGGATATTTTCTTTAAATTAATATAAATAAAATTGCAAGAGAGATAGCAATACTTTGTATTTTACATTTAGGGTATCTTGAGAAAAAAAACTATTCATATCAGAACCGAACACGTATTATTAACCTCAATACGTTTGAACGAGCTCCTGTGTAAATATTCATCCCCTTATAGTCACATCACCCGCAGCGTATTAGCCGTAAATATAACATTAAATAGTAGTATTACCTAAATCTAAACTCCACGTACAGGGTAAATAAAATACACTTAATTCAAAGACCTTAACGACACAAAATCGAACTGCACGAAATCCCAGTGTTGTCGCCTTAGGCCGAATACTATGTAATAATTACATATTTTAGTCTACGCTAAGGGCAGTAATCACACGAGGTCTGTAAACATTACACGAACAGTCTGTAGTAGTACAACATCTACTATTACATATGTTATAAGTGTGTACATGTTCATTGTCGGCGTACTGGAAGTCGCTCCCGGAGGTATAAGTAACAAAAATTACAACGTTGGCAATTTAATTAAAACGGAACATCCACAAACTTATACCCGCAAGAATAAAGTTCTCAATACACGCAAAATTCTGTAAATTAAAATCATTTATCGAAAATCAATTTGAACACTCTAAAAAAAATTGATTTTAAAGTATTGTTTAGTACATATCGGAGGAGCGTAATACTTCATTCACAACAGTGAAAATACAATAAATACTATGAAATTATTATTTTAATACTAACGACGAGTATTATTTATTATAGTTACATCATTTCACAAAACTGGACAGAAAATGAGAGGTTACCCGCGGTTTCGCGTAAATAACATTCAATCTCAGTAAGATACATGGAAATACAATTTCTTTTAAGAGTATCAAAGTTTTATAACCTAAAAACGAACTTTTAATAGTACGGTCTTCATATTTACAACTTCTGCTTCGTCTCTTTAAATACAGTCTTTCTCCCCGATAAATGATTTATTTTAGTCACTTTGGTTGTTAGTTAGAGAGGAATAACCTCAATAGATAAGAAAATCATTAAATAACTTGTTACCGTATTATTAGCAATAAAACTTTTTTATAATTTACAGTCCTTTGTACAAATATTGGTAGTACAAAATAGAAAGTGAAATTCAAATTCGGTACCACATATATTACGAACGCTCTACGTACGTACGTGTCGCTTACGATGCAGACAACGAAACTATCTTCGTCATAATCAGCGCTAGTCTATTCCGTTGTAAAGAATTTAACAATACTGGAGGCTATAAGAGACGTAGAATATACGACAACAGAAAATATTCAGAGAAGCAAACTTCGAAGAGATATTCGAAATTCGAAAAATAAGACTCTTACTACTACGACTAAATAGAGCATAACTTTTAAGATCGATAACGCAACGATCTAACGTTTAATTGTCTAGATGGGAGTATGGAGAACATTAAAGAAATTCGAGTTTATAACAGTCGAAACAGTGTAACTTCTAAAACTGTGGTATTGAGTGATCATGTAAATAAACATTTCGTGACATTTAGGCCTTTTAGTGATACTGTAAATAAAATACTTTATCAATGCAACGAGAATGGCAACACCACAACATCGCCAATACTTCGTATGTGACGTGCACAGTTCATGCAAAACTAATCCACAGATAATAAACAGATATCCAATTTGAACGTGGTTACGAAATGCAATCATTTCTGTTCTATGACGTTAATACAGTTATTTCATGTTATGTACAAATGCTAAGTTAGTGATACGAAGGAAAAGGCCCTTGAAAGTCCTCATTAAATTAATTGTAATGTCCTGCTTAAATTTATGAAGCTAATAATCGTATCGATACGTTGCTCTTCTGCTATTTTCTGTCGTTCCAGCTACATATAAGTGATAAAAAATTAACCACCTATCTGCACATGTCACAGAGGTGAATTACCAGCCAAGTCCGTTGAAAGTTTGGGAAGACGCCGTGAATTTGGCATATAACGTTACAAAATTATATAAATAAGACTGCACTATTCGATTGGAGACAATAAATTAGTTACAAATCGTTTAAACTACAGATTGTAAAATGCTATGTTCGTTAGTTCATAATGCGAGATGCACTGGGCAGACAATCAAACTGTATATTTGTAAATTTAATGGGAGCCGTTAGCTTGGTTCAGTTTTGTATGTTTCATTAGGTTATGTACGAGTGTCGAGTACGTCGAGTCAATCAAGCAACGGTATTTGAGCTCAGTCAGTACTTTTAAATTCCGTGTCGATGCGACGCTCCAAGGCCTGCAGTTCTTCCTCTAGTTCTTGCTATAATGCAAAAAGAATTATTATTATCAGACAAATGTTATTCAATTTTTTTTCATGCCTCGGGCTAACCGCTCAGACGCCGGAGTTAAGGTTCCGACAAATAATTAAATACTTTAAAACAGCAGCACTGAAGCCTAATTCTCTCACAACATGCCATTAAATCTGACGAAGTTACTTAAACAGTAATCTCATTTTAAGTCCACAGACAAAAAAAAATACATTCTACAATAACAGCCGCATATTTTTTAAGTGAGCGATCAATGAACGGTTATGGAGAATCCTTATCTTTTTTGTTACAGTATGAAGTCTAGATTTCTACCCATCGAAATACCGCCGGTGTTCAACCACAGTACGTCCGCGTCCGTGCCGAGCTTATCGGCGCCATTGTCCTATTCTACGATAAGATTTCTTAAGTCATAATCATATTTTTGTAACTATTATCAACAGTGTATCAATATCATTTAATTAACTAAATATTTAACACCGGTTCTACCGGTACAGTATGCTGGAAGCTAAACACCTTTGTCAACCTCATATGTACCCATACTTATAAAAATAAATTCATTCATTCATTCATTCATTACATTCCTAAAGCGACGAATCATCGATCCTTTTAGCAACGGACGTAGAAATATGCTTATATAATAATTATATATGCGACTTACATCGTCCGCACGGTTGGACAGATCCGCGGTGGCGGCGGCCAGCCTCTCGCTGACGGTGAGCCGGTCCGCACCCACAGCGCGACGGTCGGCCGACACGGCGAAGATCTGTGATCAATTTTACTTGTACATCATCGTCAACCTAACATTGTCCCACTGCCCAGCAGTTTGCCCAGCCTTTGACGACTCGTATGGCGCCGTGGTCAACGTGCGGTCCGTGGGTCCTGGGTTCGATTCCCAGCGGGGTAGAAATTTGAATGACGAAGCTAGATTTCTGTACCTGGTCTGGGTGATTGTGTGATGTTTTGTGTGTGTGTGCACCCATGGCATAGCGGACTCATTTTGCATATTGTCAACTCTATACCTATATTCTTGCAAATAAAATTTTTGATTTGATTTGATTTGACCCACGACACAGGTTTAATCCTACTGTGGGGCTATGAGTGTGAAACGTTATTTATTTATTTATCTCAGATATTTTTTTAATTTTATTATTCAAATGGTTTTTTTATTTTATTATTCAAATGGAATAGCAAACGAGCATGCAGGCCATCCGATGTTAAGCGGTCTTTGCAGCACATGGTCATCCACCTCAAACCTCAAGTAGGACGGAATTCCTATCTGACGTTGTATGTGGATGCGTTGCTATTCGTTGCGTTGATTTTCTATCTCGGATCCATCTACGGAGGTACGTTATAAGTAACACATGTCAAATACAATAGAGATAAGCAGTTCTATATAGTTGTTAAACTATAAAATAATACAAACACTTACATCTTCTGCAGCAGATGGGCAGTGAGGTAGAGCGTTCCTAATGTTATCGAAAGTAAATACCTGGAAACAAGAAAACCGATCACTTTGTATTATAAAACCATTTAACGTGTTTAACACAAAATAACTAAGGCTTTTTAATACTACCAGAAGAGGAAAACGGGCATGCAGCCCACCTGATGTTATGTGGTCGCTGCAGCCCATACACATCAACAAACCTCAGCCAGAACGGAAGTCCTCTCTTGTTTGTGGATACGTTGCTACTCCAGAGGACTAAGTTAAAATGCCTCCTGTTCAGTGTCTTCTGCCTAACACGATCATTCAAAGAGAAGCACAGCAGTTCCCACACTGCTACTTTACGGCAGAAAACGGCAAGCCTTCAACATAAGACTCTTCCGCCGTTAAATAAATAAATAACAAACATATTCCGAATATTGGTTTCCTAGTTTTTTGATAGAGATAAGTATAAATTAAGAACATATTCAATGGTTCATTTATTCATTCATTCGTAGAACATATTCATTGCTTCATTTTTGGTAAAATTACAAAATTAAGTTATGACAAATATGGTTAGAAAGGTCCTTGGTATGACATGTTTAGGCCATAGTCCACCACTCTGGTCAAGTGTGACTTGGCGGAAATCACATGCCTTTACATTATGGAGTATTCTCGGGCTTGCAGGTTTTCTCATGATGTTTGCTTTCACCGTTAAAGCTATTGATATTTTTGCTAATATATTTAAGTATTATGTATTTACATTGTTAGAAGATGGCCAGGTAGACTCGATAATTCTGTCGCGTTGCGTTATTGGAGCAAAACCTGGCGCCTTGGCACGATAGTCTGGCAAGAGGTCTGAGGGCACTGCAAGACAAACATCATCATATATTTATTATCATAGCTCTGACAATACATCCTTCTTTATCATGCTGAAACTTGATGACGGAATATATGTATGTATTGCTTTATTAGCATTTTGAATTATTTACGAACGTCGCATTAAAATTCAGCATAATCTATGTCAGACAAAGAATTGAATACTGTTTTAAAAACTGTACTATTTCACAGTTCCGTCATTTATATTTTGAATTTCATTATGTTAAGAGGTGGCTAACAGTCGTAACTAATCGTACGCAGGTGAAACTTTAAGTTCAAATTGTGAACTTTGAACTGAAAATACATTAAAATTGAGCAAATACAAAAAACATACTAGAATTTTAGTCACGTTCACACTGGGTTCTGCTGGTACATCATGGTCAACCCATTATTGTCCAACTGTTGGGCACGGGCCTTTGACGACCGTATGGTACCGTGGTCAACGTGCGGTCTGCCGTTCGGAGGGTCGTGGGTTCGATCCCCAGTGGGACAGAAATTTGAATGATGAATTTAGATTTCTGTACCTAGTCTGGGTGTTTGTGTGTATGTGTGTGAAACGTTGTTTATTTATTTAATCCTCTACGATACTAAAGGGCGCAAAAAAAACCCACACTCACGATCATCAAACGTATACGGGCTTATGTTCCTTCCGTGTTCGTGTTGTACGGGCATGAACATGTTGGGCAACTGCGTCGTCAAGTTCTGCTCGGGACCCTGGTAGCCAGTGACGGGCCCGCCCGCCGAACTTGGCCCGTGGTACACGGGGCTCACGTACTCCGGTCTTGGATACTGCACATTGTTCGGGGACTCGTCCAATGACAGAATACCACCGTAACGACCAAAGTAAGGACGCTCGGGAATCGGTATTATTAACCCGTTCTGATTCATGCCCATTGGCACTTGGTTGTGAAGGATTGGTGACGTGAAAGTTCTGTAAAGGAACAGAATAAAATTTAATATTAATACTATACTATTACTGATGGTGGAGTTTTAGGTAGAAGGCTCGTCTGCGGCGGCACCACCACTGCGCCTATTTCTATCTTCTGTTTCGCCGTAAAGCAGCAGGTGAGATCTGCTGTATGTCGGTTTGAAGGGTGTGGTTAGAGGCATTCCAACTTAGTTCTCATGAGTGCCAACGCGTCCTATGTGACATCAGATAGGACTTTCGTCCTAGTTGAGGTTTGATGCGGATGTCCATGGGTTGCAGTGACACTTAACATCAGGTGGCATGCTCATTTGCTATACTAATAACATTAAAAAAATACTAATACTATATTCAAGAATCTTTGCTCCTCAGAAAATTGTATATACATAAACTAGTATGTATTATAAATTGGGAAGTTTGTTAAGTTATTTAAATAACTTTTACTCAGCACTTTAAGCGTCTGCTGAACTGATTTTGATGAAATTTAGCACAAAGACGGACCATGTCTCGGATTAATACGTAGCAAGCTTTTTTTTTTATCTGAGTACCACATTCCCGCGCGATAACATATCGCATAAGTTTGTAACGAACGATTTGTAACAAAGTGGTTAAATTATTTGCGTAACGACTTTGTTCGCCGTTACATTTACATTATTTTCAAGAAATGAAGTTTTCAAGAAGTGATTAAAATAGAAAATGTGATTGACTTTAAAGAAACATACGTATTTAAATTAATGAAAAGTATAAGTAATTGACTTAAAAAAAGACAGAATATTAAAAAGTCAAATCAGCACATAATTTTGAAACTACTACACGATTTTCCTGCACGGTATGTTAATAAAAATTTGAAATAATGTCTAAAATTCTAAAATCTAAGGACTTACCCCGGCTGCATGCCGTCAGAGCGTGGAATCTCAGGACTCGGATTCATATCTTGCTGTAAATTCGGCGGTGGGAGCTGTAACGCTGCAACAAAAGATTATCTATTAAATTATATGAAGTATTCAATATTATTCTAACTTTTTTTTATTCAAACGGAATAGCAAACGAACATGCCGGCCACTTGTTGTTAAGTGGTCACTGCAGCCGATGGACATCTACATCAAACCTCAACTAGGACGAAAGTGATGTCGTATGTGGATGCGTTGCTACTCATGAGGACTAAGTTGGAATGCCTCTTGACCGGTGTCTTCTGCC
>DWKW01000717.1:0-14977 GCA_018250115.1 Doberes anticus
CATTTCCGTCTCAAGATAGAAGCGGTGTTGATATGATCATGTAATGTTAATTTAGATTGTTATCTAAGCTACTGAATTTAATTAATAAACGTGATTGTTAGAGATGTCATCTCTAGATACTACACTGATACCAATAGCGTGTTCGTCATAAAACTGTGTAGGTACGTAGACTAAGAACCGGACTTATTTATGAATGACATGAATATTTTTTTTAATATATTAGTAGAATAGCAAACGACCATATTCACCTGTTAGGTGGCCACTACAGTCCATGGACATCCTCATCAAACCTCAACTCGGACCGAAATTCTATCTAAGGTTGTATGCATCCACATACTACTACCACCACGTTGCTACTCCTGAGGACTAAGTTAGAATGCCTCCTGTCCAGTGTTTTCGGCCTAACCACACCCTTCAAACCGAAATACATCATTTATCACACTGTTGCTTTACGGCAGAAAATAGATGCAACGATGATGCCGCCGCATTATCCTTCGACATTAGGCTCTACCACCATTAAACTATTATTCGTAATTCATCATTTTAAAAGTGAAGCTCGTAAAATATGATACATTTAAATTGAACATCGACAGGATAAGTTACACGCAGTAAAACCAATTATGTACAGGTCGAATTGAGAACAGTCTCCTTTTTGAAATCAGTACAAAAAAGTTTTACCGACTTTGTCAAACTAAAACGCTTTACAACTAGCCGGGTAATCCGTTTGTCTTCCATTTGTTTCTCCAGATTGTGTCAACATGGTGTTATTAACTAGACTTTTCGGAATTGCCTGCGGAGGTCTCCGGCGAACGCTTTCTCATTAATTGAATTTCCGGAACGAAGACTGTAATCGTATGCCGTTGTTTCTGTTATTTTTCAACTCATCTACATATTTTAGACTCTGAAACAGAAGTTTATCAATATATATATTACTTACCTTTACACTGTAGAGTGTAAAACATATATTTATATCCACGTGGCTGAAGTGTGTTTCGTTAGAACTTTCGTTAAAACTTGAATGATTCACTTGCTTTTAACAATGCTATTATAATGCGGATTCATAAAAATATGGTATGTATAATAAAAACAATAATGACAATGACAATATTAATGACATATCTATATAGAGAAATAAAATTGAAATGTCAGACGATTTAGAAAGGCCTACTTTTTTCCTTTACCGATATTTATGAAAGGTTTACCTTACCTAAAATGAATACGTCGTATTTCACTGATATGCAGCGACAACGAGCGGTAGTATTTATTAAAAGCTTATGGAAATTAAGATATTTATCACGATTGTAGATTGTTGTTGCTGAACTATTATTATTATTCAAGTTAAAACAACCTTCCCTTAACTACTTTTTTCTTCTACTTACAAAAGGGAATCAAGGAAACCTTCTGGAATCTTTAAGACACAGATGTTCTTTTAAACATATGAAGTCTACGAAAACCTGTGTTTAGGATTACTCATGTACACTTTCTCCCCTTCAGCTTTCTGAAGAATTTAAGTTGATTCCAATTTCTATCACGTAACCGCGAGACATTTGAATATGAATACGAACAATAAAAATTTGCATAAACTTCGTGCTCCATTTTCACCGTTGTGCTATGAATGCTTGAATTCATAGGTTATTGTATCGGATAATGTATCTGACAAAGCCAAATGAGACCTATTGAAATTGAATGTAATGCAATTCATTCGATTGCCCTTTTATGTCACACTGCTGGGATATATCACACCATAACTGCCAGAGGCCTGACGCATTATCCAATACGTTTCTCCAGCGTTATACTTATTTATATATTAAAAGAGAAGCAAACGAGTATGTCAGCCACCCAAACTTAAGGGGCCATTACATACCTAGATATCCAGAATATGTCTTATATTTGAGATTGTATGTATATTATACCTACATCAAATTTCCAATACAATTAATAAAATTGAAGTAGATAAAGATAAATCGTATTTTCAATAGTAATAAAAAAAGCCTTTGAAAATCGATATTTCTCTCCAAAACAAGTATTAACAGAAATGTTACCTCCTATTTGCTACCAAGCATCTTGATAGTACCGGTGAAACAACTCTATTCAAATTTCTTGACTGAAAATTTAAAAGTAGGTATTCCAAATAAAAGAACGAACAATAATAAACACTTCCATTATCGACTGGTGAAATATCGATCGAATGGTAAGTATATTTTCCACCACCCACCTTTTTTGCTAACTTATGTTGGAAAATCCCAATGAATGTAATGGAAATGCTGGTAAATATTCTTACATCTTTAAAAATCGTAAATACCCCATGCATTGTTTTATGTCTGATTTTTCAAAGAAGATACAAACTAACTTGTCACTTCCCTATTCAATATTGATTGTAATGAAACACATAAACTGTTCACTGTTTTCTATCACCGAAGATACTGCTTACATCTATTTATATTTTTGTACACTAAACCCGATGGTATTTCCGTCACGATCGTTGATTCTTGTACGCTGATTGTAATTTTTTTTATCACAAAATCTCGCCATCATATAGATAGATAAACATAGACGATAAAATAATACATAAATTTGATGTTGGTAGTCTTCGTTAGTCATTGATCCAGATCCCGATCCTGACGTAGAAATTATTGTTATATGTATAAACATAATTTAATATCTCTAATTTATCATCAACCACAATTCCAATAAGCAGAGGATTACGTATGTCAGTACAGTATACGACAAAGACGTTTTCTAATATATCTTCCTTATACGAGACAGGGTTATTGTTCCCAAACTTTAGGGTGCTTTCGCCACGGCTGAGCATGTTTGAATGGGAAACGTATCCCCCTGTATTGTTAGGAAACTTCGTTTCTTCACGGACTTGTTGCCGATATGAAAGTTAAATAGAGACTTACGGCTAAACTTAAAAAAATATCACTTTAGGATTTTAGCCGCGGAAAAATACGTGTAGGTGTTTCTCTTTTGTACTTTTTTGTTTTGTTTGTTTTCTACTATAGCCCTCAAAATGATGTAAATTTACTGGTAATATGTCAAAAAGTACATTATGTTTATTTACATGGCTGCTACGCTTCGGGACCCTGGTTCGGGCGCCCAACTTAAGCGACGCGACGACGGTCAACGCCGATAGATCTTAATAAATAAATACATAAATGCAGTATTGTACTGACATACAGTAAATGTATTACCAGTGTCTCCTCTGCATAAGTAAAATTGTTCTACGAAAAATAAAAATGAATATAGTAATCGTTTTAAAAAGAATAATATTCTAAGAAAGGATTAAACTTTTTAGATAAACTTTTACTAGAGCTGTAAAAACTATACCGCAGACATATAACTGAACGAATAACAGAAGTATTTCAATCAGTTCCACAAAGTCGACGACCTACGCAGACATATTAAGAAACATATCTCATCACGTGCAAGTTTTGAAATGTATGAAATTTCAACCAGATGGTGAGACCTCTTACTGACGTTAGTAAATAATTATAACAACTACTGTATTTTCGCACGCGACATTGTCGCCGTTATGAATGAAAAAATCGTGTTAACAATTTTATTCACCACATGATTTTATGACGGCACGTACTAAAAGGGGTCAAGCTATAAAGAACATTGATTTGAATTATGAATCTGTATTTCTGTACCCGGCTCGGGGGCTTGTCTGCTTTAGTCTTTGTGTGTCCAGGCGAGCCTTCGACATAAGACAACACAACCGTTTTGTTCCGTTACAATCTTACGATAGTACAGATTGAATGCTTGTAGAGTAGGTACCTAGAGAGTCTAAGCTATTATTTGCGCCGAGGGTGTTAATGGCTCAAGTGGCGTTACATACGGTCTCGTGTGGTTACAGACTCGCCGGCGTACGTGCTACGAGTATGAATCAGATTAGTTCAGACCGAAGATGCCCAAACTTTAACTTTATCATGAGATAAGATAATAAACTTTGCTTATGCGTACTATACGTTTGTAGTTATTATTCTAGGACAGAAAGGCCGCTGAGCCTTCATATTTCTAAACAATACCCTACCCCTAAATGTCGTACATAAACGATAGCAATACTTTTGTATATTCTTCGTGACGTAGACGACTAGGTACTTCATTTTTGGCTAGCTACCTACTAGTAGGGGTCTTGCAGATATCCATCAGGTAGTCCGGTTGTCATTATCATAAACCTGCTATCGTCCCGTAACCACTAGGCTATCACTGCACTAAAAATAAAATTAAAAAAATATTTATGCGGCGAGTAATAAGTGCTGAGTAGCCAATTTTAAATAGAAAACTTCTTCAACTGTGTCCAGTTAAGTCGGGATGATAACGCTATTGTATCGTTACTTCCATTCCTTAGGCTAAACTGGAACATCTCACGCATCCTCTTTAGTGTATCAAATCTTTTCCTAACATAATAGCGCAATATGTTATTTGCAAACAGTTACCGAAATAAACCCTTAAAAAGAGCTCTCGAGATAAGTTGGATACAACTGTTCGGTGTAGATATGCGCTGTTTGCGCCGGACTGAAATTTATTTGCTGACAGAGCCGCCCTGAAGTACAGTGATGTCCAGTGTGACCACTTTTACTGAAGGATAATAATAATAAATGACAGAGGTTGGCTAACTTGTCATTATAAACGTATCCGTATTAGCCAGTAGCAATTACCGGGCAGGCATGTGGAGTTCCCGCATAAATGTCCTCTTCTTCTCATTAATTTATACGCCGTATCGACCTGAGCAGAGGACGAGTCTCGCATGAAACGGTCTCAGGTCGTTCGCACATCCTCTTTTTCTCGAGGCGGAGTTGCGTATTCTAAGTATTTAAGTCTGGGTGACCTTCCGGTTTCCCACAAAAAGCTTGACAATAGAAAAAAAAACTGCTCCAATTATTTTGACAACCATTCAATGTGTTAAACTCGACAGCTTCCCATAAAAGATTCATTCAAATAAAGATCTTCCACGTAACTGATAAAAAACGGGACGTACTATGCAGCAAACAATTAGTGGAGACCCTACCGGAGTCCAGTAATCCCGGCCGCGATTTATTCTACCATAAATTTATGCAATATTGCCACGGGCTCATATCTCTCGTTTCATTCACAAAAATTACGTATTAGCTGCTAAAATTCATTCGCATTAAACAACAATTGTTGGAACACAAATAGAATCTTGCATTAATGATTTCTCTGTAGCTCCCGAAATCTTTTTTATGGTATAAGCAGTGTACAGAAATAAAACGATTTTCAGAATTTGCGTGGCCGAGTGCAGCAAACATTTGCTGTGCACTATAGAGCTATCTACAGATAATCGTCAAGTTTTAGCGCACGATGTCTGCCTCCGCGTTGATCCGCACGATGTTCTGCACGGTTAGGTGATGCTTCAAACTAACGGCGACGAAGTTTTCAGTCAGTAGTGATGGGAAAAACGTGACGTGTGATCGCCCTGTCCGCCGAGCCGCATGATGCCACGTGTTAACCCCGAAACTAATAGGATAATAAAATTCAGGATTGAGTACGGATTACGGTTTCGAATCATCGACAAATTCAACTAACAAAATTGTTGTCCCACTGCTGGGCACAGTTTTCTTCTCAGAAATGTAAGGGCTTAGGCCATAGTCCACCATGCTGGCAAAGTGCGGATCGATAGACTTCACATGCCTTTGAGAACATTATGGAGAATTATCAGGTCATGTAGCTTTCCTCTCAATGATTTCTTTCACCGTTAAAGCAAGTGATGATGAATTTATAATACGTACGTAATTTAGAAAAAATTATAAATAATAATTTAAAAAAAAAAAAATTGCATGCATGGACTTTAAGCCCGGCCCACCGGCGCAGGAGGTCGAGATTGTTAACCACTAGGCTATCACGCGGTTGTGATCACACTATATACTAAAGTCATTCGGTGATAATTTCGCGGTTTGAATTTCAATCTTACTATCTGGTAGTCCGAGTTATAATTCAAGCTGCGAGTTTATCGAAAGGATAAATTTCCAAGAGGAATTTAAAAGAAGTAATTTAGTTTGATTAAATTAATTGTAATTTAATTATGAGACAGATGTTCTGATTTTTCAAAACTTTATACGTGATTAAAATTAATAATCATATGTTCCTTACTGCAGGGAAAAATTGTGGTGAAACTATGCAGGTTTTCTGTGAGTTTTCCAAAATAAACGTAGACTACGAACACTGCTACTGCTAAGTACAAAAGGATTCGCAAATGCGTTACGGGATTTAAACGAGAGCTTCTTATCTACTTTAAAATCCCGGTTGGCTCTTTTTGGGAAACTTTTATATGACTTTTATGTCTTCAGTTTACGTGTACTTCCTGTCTATCTCTACGATCATTGATTAGTCCCAGGTCAACTGGAAGATATTTGTTAAAATGAGTTGTACCTTTGTACAGCGCTTCATTTTACATCATTTTCTGCATCATATTTTTTTATGCATATTTACATAATGTGTAAATAAATAAATAAAAACCGTTTTAAACTAACGTTACATTCTCAGAAACAAAGTTTACAAAAGCTTTAAAGTTTTTATTTTATCACTATATTAACACCACGTTAATTATCATTCTGTATGTGCCTATGTGCCTAGAAATGCTTGAAAACTTTTTTACTGTTTACTGTTCATTATTTTTAGGGTGAAATTTTTATTTACCTCATAATCAAAATTTAGTCAGTCACTTGACTAGCGGTCACGTACGAGTACGTAATTAAGTGAACAGGAAGGTGTCCACGTGCGGTCGTGACCGCTGTAGAGCGTTTCAACCAATTGACCTATGGAATCAAGAACCGTACTTATAATCAAATAAAATAAATGATTATAACGAATATTTACTTATTATAAGTATTTGATCAAGCAGCACGAAGCAACAGCTTAAAGTATACATATACATTACAGTATCAAACATTACGCCAACCAACCCAACCTAATTATATTTGTTATAAACTATCTACCTATATACATATGTACCCAGGATTTTAATGCAAAACAATAATTATCGTACGGCAGAAAGGAAGGGAATTCGATATAGGTAAATATTTTAAGTCGTTGTTATGCAAAAATTGCAGACTGAAATACACGAAAAACTAGTACATTTCGTTACTGTGCACTGCAAAAGTATCTACCGTAATTCTTTGTCATGCAAATAGGAACACGCAACCGTTTATTACACGTCATTGTCGCAAAGCTAGCTGATTTAACAAAGCACGCACGGTTTTTTTCTTTAATTTCTCTAGTTTGTTCAAAATATGTGTCAAAATTAAGTAAATTTAGATAGAGCAGAAATTTGTAATTAATTACATAATATGTTTTTTTTTATATTAACGGAATAGCAAACGAGCATGAAGGCCACCTGATGATAAGTGGTGACTGCAGCCCATGGACATACACATCAATACTCAACTAGGACGGAAGTCCTATCTGAAGTTATATGTGGATGCGTTGCTACTCCTGAGGACCAAGTTGGAATGCCTCATGTACAATGACTTGCCTATGCCTAACTACACCCTTCAAACCGAAAACCGAAACGCTGTAGTTCTCATACTGCTGCGTTCCCAGCAATGGGACAATAACGGCTTGACGATGACGGTGAATATACTTCGTGAAGCGTTTCCTTGTCCATCCGACCGACCCACTGTTGTCTATACACAAGTACTTTTAATCCAATCCGATAACAATCCACAATCCAGACTAACTTTATACAATTACATATACGTACATTGCTTGCAGCCAAGAAAAATATTAGTTAGTAAGGCGAAACGTCGCGTGACGCCATGAAATTTTACTTTTCCGCGTTACACCGCTTCTAATACGTATAAGTAAATAATAAGTGTACGTAATAATCTGACCAGTTATGATAAAGATTCCGTCAAATCGTCACACTGCATTAGCGCTGTATCGACACTTAAGTCATATCAAACTAGGTGATAGGAATGCAATTCAAGAGACATACATACTTTAGCACAAATATGTCGAGTGTTGCAGGTACTCGAGTGTGTTATACATTTGCATTATCATTTAAAGTAGGTATTGTACTATCTTACGGCAAATTTACATTGATACATTGAAGAAGCAAATCGCTGAAAGCGGAATTCGTGCTTTTGTCTGTGTCTGAGACTCGTCTATGACGTCACACTTCTAAGAGTCAAAAGTCGTCGTCAGAATAGTATAAGAAAATATTATAATACCCCTTGACAGAACAACAAAAACCGAAGATTATCTCCATCTTGACCTGCGATACAAATAGAGCATGTTCATAAAATGGTCAAAGAAATATGCTGAATATCACGAACGCGGTCTTGTCCATCGTGTTAACCAACTACTAGCAGTCACTTAACACTATTATTTAGTTCTCACACTTTGCAGGTCGGTAGGGACGTAGGGTAGACGGTAGAGTTCTACATAGAAGGCTTCTTTAAGGAGGTACCACCACTGTACCTACTTCTGCCGTTAAGGAGTAGTGTGAGCACCGCTTCGTTTCGGTTTAAGCGGTGTGGTCAAGCAGAATACACTGGACTGTAGGCTTTGGTCCTATTTGACATTGGATGTGAATGCCGTCGCCTTCGTCACAAGGCTACCGCCATCAATTGATTGTACAATTTAATTTTGAATGTAATTTGAATTTATTTTTGTTGCGTATCCCGTTCGTTCAAGTATGATCCCAAGTGTGTATATAATATATTATTTCTCCGACAGCTACCTGACGTTAAAATACGTCATAGTATCAACAAGGTCACATCGGTTATTACTTTACCAACCTTTCAAAATATTAATGTACCTACATAGAGAACTATAAGTGACAATACCTTCGACACTCCTGTCACTACTACATTATGTAGTAGACTTTCTTCCTCGGCGACTTCCCTCGCCTACGCAGCCTGGGAATGTAAAAACAGAACTATTTTATTAACTTTGCATACTACATAGAGGTCAAGCTACATCACTGGGTCTACTCAACCAATTTTATTCAAACTTATGGTAGTATTCGAGTTTTACTTTATGCTTTAAAAACTATTCAGTTGTTTCGGCGTAATCGATAAGGAAACACGGAGACCAGCAATAGAAATCTAAATTTCTTCTCCGCTGGGAACCGAACACAGAACCCACCGAATGGCAGACCGGCATATTGACTACTGCGCAGGTTTGCACCTGTAAATGAGGTGACACTTAGCTGTTATATTTTATGTATATTGTCTCTTTTTATACGTAATAGTGTTCACTTTGTTGGTGCAACTGTAATAAATAAATGAACACTGCGCCTTACGTATCGTCAATCTTAACATTAAATCTTGCAAGTTAGTGTTTATCCACTTCCTTGAAATTTTAAATTTTACACATGTATCTGATCTGATAGAAGTACAATTTTCTGATATAGATCTCTATTACAAAAAAGTCTTCCATATCAACTAAGGTGAGTAGGTATTTGGATTATGTAAGATTGAAATCTATGAGATTAGGTACATTAACATTTTTATTTTATTTATTTCCATATTTAAATGTACGTGTATATATATTTGTATATATATTTCATTATTGTGTTATACGAGTATATTATACCTACTTATTAATTAAGAACATGTAACATACAGTTGCAGGTTTCTGGAAAAGATTTAATTGTAAAGTAAGCAGAACCTCGGGACGATATTCAAATCTTTTCATTACAAGTCTGTAGTATAATAAAGTTATGTGCAATTTAGTAACTCATTATCACTTGCGTTGAAGTTAAAACATCGCGAATTTCGAAATCGCGAAATCGTTCAAAAACTTACGTCGGAAAATTCTCCATTCACGCAAGATTTGCCTGGGGCATCGCTAGTTTAAGAATATCGGCTCACGTACAGTGACACGATCATGAATACTGATCGGGAAGCTGCAGGGTATCTCGTATAATACGCTCAGTATGTATATAGGTTTAGGGCTCAAGGGTGAACACAGAGCATCGCATTTAATCCGTTGCCTCAGAAGGCTTGTACCTGTCTCTAGTAAGTAATAGCTTGTGCTTTAAAAACTCTACCGGCAGGTAGAGGTTCAAATCCCGGCACGCACTTTATTTCTCGAAATGTTATCTATACACTAGTTTGGACAATAACTTGTTGATGATGATGATGATGATGATTTATTTTGGGGCTCAAAGGTAAAAATAGAACATCGTCAATAATCTGTTGCCTCTGTTACACTAACGAGACGCACTTATATTGATTAATTTAATAGCAAAATCAATCAAATTATCATAATAATATCAAGTTGCTATTATGATTTTTTTTTTGCATTCAGACTGCCTACGTGTACCCGATAATACAGAGCATTCATCATACAATAGGACCCGAAATAAGACGAACGATCTTTCCATACAATAGTCAACCTATTGTGACGAAATAACTGCTCGTTTGGAAATCAATATCCTAGAAAGAATGAATAAGGAAGGGTAAGGGGCGTTGCTATGGAATTTTCATTACTCCGGAACTTCCCTTAATAAAGTGATTACACCTAAACATCCTGTCTTGTACGTATGTGTATTCTATCTAAACTACTATAAAATTGTATCGGACCTGTACATTGAACATATTTTTGAAAAACTGACAGATACCGACTAATTAGCGGTCTCTGAACACATTTTTATTTGTTCATTTGTTTTTGTGTTCGTTCGTCAATCACGCAGAAACTACTTGATATATGGTCTTAAAGAATTTTAAGCATAACAATATACTCAGTTTGACTCAAATACTTGCACAATTTTGAACAAGATGGGCCGAGTAAATCCTTGACACAGCTTGATTTCTCTGCATATGCAACATCATCAACCTATTATTGTCACACTGCTGGGCATGGTACTCCTCTCGGAAATGAGCCATAGTTCGCCATACCTGCCTGGTGCGGCTTGGCGGACTTCCCCTTTGAGAGCATTTTGTAGAAATCTCAGGCATGCCAGTTGTTTCAGTCCTCAGATGTTTTCCTTCACTGAAGCAAATGATAATTAATATCAGAACATTTATAATTTTGAGAAAAAAACAGCTGTGTGTGAAAAAAACAGATTTGAACCCCGACCCAATGGAACGGAAGGTCGAGATTCTTAATCCAACTAGACTGTCACTTACTTTAACCGTAATAGACGTGAAAATATATAAATACTTTTTTTTATATTAACAGAATAGTAAACGAGCATGCAGGCCACCTGATGTTAAGTGGTCTCTGCAGCCTATGGACATCCACACCTGAGCTTGTGTGTGGATGCGTTGCTACTCCTGGGGACTACGTTGGAATGCCTCACGTCGAGTATCGTCCGCCTGACTACAACCCTTCAAACCTAAACACAGCAGCTATCACACTGCTGTTTTACGGCATGCATAGCACCTGGGTCTGCGTGCTCGTTTGCTGTTCTGTTAATATAAAAAAAATCGGTACATAATTTACAGTCCGCGACTAACCAACAAACGCAATACGTGCTCGCTAACGTATACCGTCAAGTTCGCCTCTATATACTATAATACAAACAAGTGCATTATTTATCAGACTAATGGTGTATTGCAGTTAACGACATCTCGCACAATTTATCTCCGCCTAATCAGCCCTAAAAATCAAGCCCAACCTTCTAGGACATTGGCTATAAATACTTTAGAAAAACTTATCCCAAAACACCTTTTTATTCGATATTAAAAACAAAAAAAAAAGTAGCAAAAGTAGTAAAAAAAAGTACCAACATGACAGCAATAATGAAGACGTATGTGTTTAAAAACTTTCATAAAATAAAATTAAAATTGGTTAAGCACTCTTCAAGACCCTCTATTATAAACTCAACACAAATTTTTGCAGGTCTCCAAGTCATCCTTGAATGCCTGGACTCGAGTCAGGCGGAACTGGGGCAAGCGGTCCTGGACAAGCTGCCGGAGCTGATAGTGGGCATGCAGGAGCACGCAGCGCGTATCCTGATGCGAGTATTCGAGCTGGGAATGAAGTCGCGTCTGCCCATTGAACAGTGTCTCGCCAAGTGCGTCGCTACCGTCAATCTGCATCGAGGTTGCTGAGATCTCATGCACCTACATATCCTTCGATGAATGCATGACATCAACCTCATATCCCAGTGCTAAGAGAAGTTCAAACCCGGGCAAACGCACCCCAGTGAACTTCATCGTCAGCCCATTATTGTCCCACTGCTGGGCACGGGTCGTCTCTCAGGAATGAGAGAGTTTATGCCATAGTCCACCGCGCTGGCCAATGCGGATTCCGTGCCTTTGAGAACGTTATGGAGAACTCTCAGGCACGCAGGTTTCCTCAAGATTTTTTACTTCACCGTTACAGCGAGTGATAATTAATTTATAATACGCACATAATTTCGAAAATTAAGAATAGATAATCCAGAAATAAAGGTGCGCGCCGGGATTTGAACCTCGACCCATCATAGCGTAGAGATGCTTAACAGCCAGGCTATCACTCACTTAACTGCACAGTGAACTTCATGCACCATTAATAGATTTAACTGATTAATTGTAAACAAATGTGAGTGATAGGGTAGCGGTTAACAATCTCGAAATTTGATGGTGGTAGTCTTATGTCGAAGATTCGCCTGCGGCGCCACCACCGCTGCACCTATTTCTGCCGTGAAGCGGCAGTGTGAGAACTGCTATGTTCCGGTTTGAAGGATGTAGTTAGGCAGAAGACACCGGACAAGAGGCATTCCAACTTAGTCCTCAAGAGTAGCAACGCATCCACATGTAACCTCAGATAGGACTTCCGTCCTACTTAAGGTTTGATGTGGATGTCCGTGGGTTGCAGTGACCCCTTAACATCAGGTGTCCTGCATGCTCGTTTGCTATTCAGTTTGAAAAAAAATCCCGCTCTTATGGGTCGAGGTTCAAATGCGTACGCATTAAACGTAACTTTACGTGCGTATGAAAAACCTGGATGCCCGAGTTCTCAATATTGTTATCTATGGTGTGTATAGTCCGGCAATCCGCACTTGGTCAGTGTGGTGAAACATCGCGTAAACACTCATCTTTAAGAGGCGACCTGTGCCCAGTAGTGGGACTATAATGGGGTTAAGAATTAATTGTAAATATTTTAGGTATTATATATATTTTTTTTTATAAGAAAGAAAAAAATAAACAATTTGTTCATAAAACTTCTTTTATTACAAATTAGTCTTAATAATATGACTTACAAGTAAATAAAATCGTTTTTTTTTTACTTAGGTTATATTTAAGTACTTATATAATAAAGAACTACCAGTTTTGTTGTAGCATAAAATTCATTAAAATATTCGTTTCTCGAGTCTAAATAAATAATATTCAAGCATCATAAATTCAACTTGCATTCAACAAGCATGTTTTACTGACCTCCAGATCAAAAAGCAAAAAAAATATATATATTAATTTTAAATACACGTATGTACGTAATGCATATCGCAAGGGCCCCCATAATGGGTTGAGGACCTGTGTTACAGGGTACCCCGCTCGTCCACCATGGCAAACAATAATAATTTGAAATGTTTGCATAACATTTTTTATAATTTTATTAAGGTGCAATGTGTGCTGAGTGTGTGTGTAAATGTCAACACGAATTTATTAAGTGTTCTCATGTTAAATGCTTGGTAATGTTCCAGAGTTTGTTGTGGAAGTCTGTTGTCTGTCTGTTTCAGGTTAGTTCATCCCATTGCTACTGAAATATTTCCCCTACGTGCAATATCGGACTTAACACGCCTTTGACAATATTTTAGAGAACTTACTGGTCTGTTTTCCTTCGCCGTTTAAGCGAGTGTTGATAAATTTTTAGTACGTACACAATTGAAAAACAATTATTATTATTATAAAATAACAATTTCGAAATTAAGAGGTGCGTGACGTCGCCTAGCATATCAGGTGTCCGGATTTTATTTATTTAATAATATGTGCCTTGGGCACAAACAGAAACATGTACACAAACGCCCAGACCAAGTACACAAATCTAAATTCATCATTCAAATTTCTGCCCGCTGGAAATCGAACCCAGGATCCTCCGAACGGCAGACTGCAAGTTCACCACGCCGCCTTTCGAGTCGTCGTAATATGTACTTATGTTAAGTGTTGCTTTGTATATGTATGCGAACAAATAAAAATAAAAACAAAAATATTAAATTAAATAATGTTATATAACAAAAAATATTAAATAAAAATAAATTACATACACATGTGGAAAAACCCAGGCATTGTATCAAAAATTATCACTATTTGTCAAATGCATTGAAGCAGTTCACCAATCATTGTTCCCCAAGTCTGTGAATAACTTGTCCTTTATCTTTGGTCTCGGATCTTCCTTGATCTTCGTATCAATAGCTCCAACTTGCCCCAGGAGGTACTCAAACTCTGAAAAAAAATGTGAAGTCAGTAGTTATTTTTTTATACATTGCTTGTTTGCTAAAAACAAGCATGCAGCCCATTTGATGTTGTGTGGCCACTGCTGCCCATGGATATCGAAATCAAACCTCAAGTAGGACGGAAGTCCTATCTGAGGTCGTGTGTGGGTGCCTTGCTAATACTGAGGACTAAGTTGGAATGTCCAGTGTCTTCTGCCTAACTATATTTTTCAAACTGAAACACAGCAGTTCTCACACTGCTGTTTTATAGCAGAAATAGGTGCAGCAGACCATCATATAAATTAAAAAACTAACCGTCACAAGTTAGAGAGGTCCCTCGCAGCTCATGTGGCCCCACAAACTGCTTCTTCATGTCACCCTCGAAGTACAAAAACACACTGGGCAAGTTTCTCTCTGGAAAGTTGGGGATGCAGGTCTGAGCGATGGCCTTCAGGAACTTGGTATAGGGGTACTGCTGCGCCAGCTGCTTCATATGCTGGTTTAATAGAGCACACTGCTGGATTCTGTAAGAATTAAAATTGACAAGTCTAACAATTTATTGTTTAATATGTTAAAAGAATAGCAAACGAGCATGCAGGCCACCTTATGTTAAGTGGTCACTGCAGCCCATGGACATCCACATAAAAC
>DWKW01000718.1:0-14974 GCA_018250115.1 Doberes anticus
GGTCTAGCTTAATTATTTTTGACTGTGCCGTCTATCAGGTCTCGTCGTTACGTCACTTTGTTGCTCAACATTCGCTGCGGCTCATGTTTACACATTAAGAGAAGAAATGTGTTTTTGATCCGACAAATCAACAAAAAAAGATTCTTTTTAGCAGCTATATACATAGTAATTTGATGTAGGATCTTTTATCGTATACGGTTTTAAAATTATAATATACAAATTAAGCAAATTAATAAACAACAGGACTGATAATATTTAAAAAAATACACAAAGAACTGTCTTTGCACATTTTGCAGTTAGAATCAATTTGAGTCTATTTGATAGTTTTTAAATGTAAGTGGATCCTAATATTCAAAATTTATCTTATTATATACACTCTTTCGATATTACCGAATGAGGGTACGGTGAAACTGTTTACGTTATAAACATAAAGATACTTCGCACCCACGACTCATTATGAATAAGCACTGAATCTAAATATGACTACGAACAAACGAAACTTTTAAGTCAAGGCAACTGCTTAGCATCGTCATTAGTGCATGAATGATGAGAGCATAGCAGATGGCAGTCTCTTTAGCATAGATTTTTAAGCATTTTACGGGCTTAGACAAGTTCTAGGGTATCATCCGTTTATATGGGAAAAATAGAGCCTCCTTTGGATTTTCAAGATTCTCGGTCATTACCGTTTTTAGCATCAATCGCATCTCGCAATGAGATGATGACACATACAACTCATTAGGGGCAGTGCAATGATTGGATTGAATGCGTTAGGAATGTTGTTGCTATGTTAACACTTAATTGAATGAATGAGTTTTAAGTGTGTGTGACTTTTTGGATCAAGGACACTATGCCTAAAGAAAAATTAGACTCTGCCATTCTGTATATGGGCAACAGGGCTAAAACAGGTTTGTTTATGGGTTTTTTGTTTGCAATTGATCGCGTTTACCTACCTACTAGCTGTCTATAGGTACTAGGCTGGGTAGTCTTTGGGGACGCAAGCTGCTGCGCCTAATGAGGCGAACGGAGACTGGGGATTTAATACCCAGGCGATGCCCTCTGGGCATTGATGGCGCGCTGAGTGATTTTGGTGGGTAGAAATCCCACATGACCTGATCGCTCTCCCAATAGTTATTTTAGAAGATCCCCCGAAACAACAAAGGTGGTAATTGTAATATTTTGTTCCTCATGTCGAAAGCTGGATTGCGCCTCTGTATACAATGACAGAATTACGTAATATTTTCGAAATAGATATTTTCAACAAAATATTCACCTGTCCTATATGTTTCTTGATTTCCTCTGTTTTCTGATCTCTGTGTGGGTTGTCGAATCCGCAGAGGCCGATTCTGCAAAGATAGAAATAGAACATTAGCATATAAAACAAATGCATGCCAAACACGTAGTAGATATTTTTTATGCGATGATTTCTGCATAGCCTGGAGCATAGCCAAACGAAGTTAGAATAATTTAATGTGGAAAAACCGTACATAAAAATAAAATACCATTGGTAGCTAACCGCGAGTAATTTACTTTATTCCGTTGTTAAGGAACTTGTCACCCTTTGTTTGAATAAAATTGTGGAATTAATGTTAGTTTCGCTTTAACAAAATATGAAATGGGTGATGATACTATTAACCATTGCACCTTATATTACTTTGTAAAAAAGATTATTTGCAGTGTCGACCATCGACCCATTATTGTCCTAATGGTACGCGCGGGTCTCTTCTCAGAAATTAAACAACAGTATAGGCCTTAGTCAACCACACTGGCCAAGTGCGGATTGAAGGACTCCATCTGCCTTTGAGAACATTGCCCAGAACTCTCAGGCATACAAGTTTTCCTATCCCGTTAAAGCAAAGGATAATTAATTTCTAATACGCACATAATTTCGAAAAATTAGTTCGTACCACTAATTTGAACGCCGACCCACTGAAGCGAAAGATCGATTCTTCACCACTAGGCAAACATTCCACTTATATGAAGTGTAGAAAGATGGTCACCACGCATTAAGTTTTATACTCGTTACTTTAAGCTTTTGTAACTAAGAAAAAACAAGATTAAATAAAATGCCGACTGAATACGATAAAAACGTCGCAACGGACAAATTACTTCCCCATTTTATCCAATTGTAATTGACATAGCTATCCTGTCGTCCGGTTCTCATGTAACAAATTGACGAACGGCGACAGAGGAATTTGCTTAGCATTCGTATTCAAAGTGCATTCACTATCAGAATATTGTTTTCTCAAAACAGTTCTTTACTGACCCTGAGAATCTACAGAGACTTCATTGTCATTCACGTGATGTCCACTAGCATGTACCTTAGGAAATTTCTATTCGTTAGTAGCTCTGCTCAGGTGCTATCGATTCGTTTTGTAGATACAATTTTTATAGCCGTTGTAGCATTTAGAGGTGCATCAACTTTCGACGTTTCTATAAGCGCAAACAGTGAGTGATGGCATAGTGGTTACGAATTTCGAACCCGCCCCGGTGGGTCGAGGTGCAAATCCAGGAACACATCTCTATTTCTCGAAATATTATCTATATTAAATTTTCGGAATTACGTTCATACGCCCACATTAAATTAATTATCACTCGTTATAAAGGTGAAGGAAAATATCGTGAGGAAACCTGCATGCCTGATAGTGTTCCATAACGTTCTCAAAGGAATTTGAAGTCTGCCAATCCGCACCTGGCTACCGTGGTCGACTACTGCACAAACCCACTCATCTCAGAGACCCGTGCCCAGTAGTGGGACAAAAATGGGTCGATGATCCTAAACGCAAGGCGTTGTAGCGTAAACTAATTAATAACTAGGAGATACACGTGCTCGTTGCACATAACAGTTTGCGACAATTTCAGGTGGGCATAGCCATCACATAAGTAATTTGATTGTGGTTAAAGGTCGAAGGTTTGTCTCGAAGGCTCGCCTGCACCACCACTACTCGTATTTCTGCCGTTAAGCAGTAATTTCAGAACTGCTGTGTTTCGGTTAAAACAGTATGGTTACGCAGAATACCCTAGTCTTCAGAACCGACGCATCCTTTGGGCATAAACGGACCCGAGAATGTAGGATGAGTTCTCATCGTTAACTAAAGCTTAAAGACAATAAGCAATAAAAATAAAAAGCTTCGCGATCGTCTACTAACGGCAGTCAAATGCTTTTATTTTTGAATAATTTTAAGCTTCGTTTTTCGACCGAAAAGGGTCAAAGGCAATAATTCTTTGAGCGATTGCATACGTTAGTCCATTATCGAGAAATGACAAACACGATACTTTACAATGCACGCAATATTTTATTATGGCGCTTCCACATCGAAATAGAAATTATTTCGAAGCGCGCTCAATGTAAACACTGTGAAAGATCTAAACACAAATTGTTTGTGCTAATGTACCGCTTTTTGTTCGGTGGCTACCGTAGATAGAACTTCTCTAGAAATTCCTGATCAAAATCTTACTTTCCCGCACTTATTAAATCTATTAAAAGACTAATAGCGTTATGCATAGTACATGTTGATGTTAAGTGCTCACTGCAGCCCATGGACATCCACATACAACCTCAAATAGGAGCGAAGTCCTGTCTAAAATCGTACGCGATTGCGTTGCTACTGGTAAGGAGTAAGTTGGAATGCCTACTTAACTGTCCAGTGTATTCTACCACAACGCTCAAACCGAAACACAGCATTGCTCACATTGTTTGTTTACGACAGAAATAGTTGCAACGGTGGTGCCACCGCAAGCGAACTTCGACTTCAGACTCCACCTTCATCATAATAAACAATTACGTCTATATTTTGGATATATGTATTATGTGTTACTTATATATTTATTTTATAACAGTAAATCAGATGTAGTGGCACCTTTATAACTCAATAAACGTAGATTTATCCGACCTTTTGAATGCACTGAGGTGTGTTTAGTGGAAAAGGGAATGTGGGTCAAGTATTATTATGTGATTTGCGAAACGAAAATTAAGTTTAATCCCAACCTTGTTACGAGCAAATTACAAATATTCGAATATTGTGATTAGGTCGAATTAAGTCGTAATACCTACAAACTATATGCAATATTAGTACAGCGAAATTTAATTTTTTTATTTTTATTTGAAAGCAATGATAGATTTTTTTTGTACGTAAGAAAAAAGGTATTATGAATTTTTTGCTATTTTTATATTAATTTATTATATTTTCTAATATGTTTTTTAGACAAGAAATCTTCCATTACTTGTCCAAAAACATTCACAGTTGTCTGTGTGTGTCTTCTTATAGGACATATTCAATTTTTATGGTCGTCTCAATCCATAGCATGACATCATTTAGATGGGCTAACTTCACAAAATGTCATTCTTTATTAGTTTTTGGCGCGGTTGAATTGCAAAGATAATCTAGAGACATTATTTAAATAGACGTCCGATAGAGTAGTCGAGTTTTTCTGGCAATTTATTTTATTTTTTGTGTATTAAAATTAAGATTTAATTTGCGTCTCGTTATTATTTATCTTATGTGTTATTAACAAACAGTAGCAGGAAAGTTTTCTCAATCTGTTGACTTACTTACTTCGGTGTGAAACACGAGTAGGTACTTATACATAACTTTATAGATAAATACTAAATAAAAATTTAAAATAAGATAACATTGATTCAGTCGAATAATTTAAAGCATGATAGATACGTATAGTACTCGTATGTAGGAATAAATAATAACATACGTATTCCACATTGATTACATTACATAAAGACTGGCAATCGACTGGCTAAAAACAGCAATAACATAATTATGTTTGTCATACACTGTATTTTACCTATAGGTCGTCGAACCAGTCCGCGGGAACGGTGAGTGGCGGCCTTGGCGCACAGCTACCGTGCCACCGCGCGTGGCGCCCTCTCGATTAGACGTGTTAAATTTTTTTAAATTGGCTATTTAGACCGTGCTTATGATTTGAATTAGGAATTGAAATATGTGATGCCTCATACAATCATAATGAGGTGAATATTATTTATCTGTACCTGTTTTTTTAATTGTGTACGTTGAGTCTCATTATATTATTTTGTTACATTTACATTATAAACGACAATATTTTGTCTTACAGGTAGTTAAAATACGTTGCACGTGAAAACGATAAAATTAAACGCTTAACTCAAACAGTCTATTGTTTTACTTTAGGTAGGTAGGTATCATATAAGGTACCTAATATTCCTGCGTATTTTGATAATGTAGACAATAAAATTCAGTTTTTTAAATATTATTTAACATAAGTAGCCAAATTATACCTACCTACGGAAATATTTTTGTAATTCCTTCCTTCCTTTAACCACTGGTTAGGTTTAAAGGTGGCAAATAAAAAAAATATGGTTGTATCGTGAAAATTGTTATAATACTTAAATATAAAAACAATACGATTAAAATTCAAATGGAACGTACCAGAACCTGTCTCTACGTGGAATTCGTTTCGATCACAATCGCTTGTAAGGACACAATGTTTATACCTATTGCATTATTATGTATCTAATATTATTACAATTACTTCTACGTACTCTATATGCATAGACACATAATGGCATGAACTTTACGGAATCTAATCGAATCTAAATCGCCCTTAGCGATGACGACGATAACTAAAAATTGGGCGTCACCATCGCCCGACTTCGCATTTGATAGTGAACTTTGACAAAAAATATCTTTTATCGATGCGTGGAATGACAAAAAATTTGAATTGGTTTTCGTTAATTGACAAAAATCGTACTAAGGCCTTTGATTTTTATTCAAATGTGATTTTTATTCGAATTAAAGACAAGGTCGAATTTTGATAGACCGAGATTTTAAGATAAGTTTATTTTCCAAAATTTTCTGACAATACACTACCAGGAACGACATCTTCTAAATGTTCTACTTTTATCAACAATAGAACATTACCTTTGCCGTAATATCGAAGAAGGCTGTCTTAGATTAGAAGAAGTATGCTTACTATGTTAGAGAATTCATGTTTAAATCCTGGTAAAAGATATAGGCTAAGTTTGAACACAATTGAACGAGCCAAACTTCATATAAAAGATGTAAGGCTGTTTCTAAAATGCACGTAACTCTATAAAATTTGTGGTACGTGATAGAATTCGAACCCAGGGCAACCGGAATGGTAGGACGAGTTCGAATCGCTAGGCTATAGGCTATCACTGGTCACATTTATCTCTACACACTCATATATTTTCAAAAATAGGTAAATTACACGACATACTGACCATGGGTGTGCGTGACCAAGTCAAGGATATACAGATTGATTGTCGTATAATGAAATGGTGTCTTACTGTTAATTCGATATCGCGATATCTAATACACTAACCAGTTGTTTCGTTATTAGCTGCTGCAGTCACGAACGTAATGAAATTGTTCGGTTCGTGGTATGCAAATTACATAGATTTGACTTATAGGATTGTTGGTTAAAGATTTGTTTTATATTTACACCGTTTCTCCTTGACGGCTAGATTGGTCTGTTAAATTGGCCGATCAAATGGTAGATTATAGGTTAGGTACTTCACATATTTGAAAATACTACCTGAAATTTAATATTATGTTGTTCCGAACCCCAGGCTATAGGAATACTTCAAATATCACAATGAATTTGTTTGCGTATATGAAAGCAAGTGTGATATGGAATTAAGTTCGATATGGGGTTCTTCAAAAAGGCGCTAAAAGAACCCTCCTAACTAACTCTATGATGATAGAGTCTTATGACGAAGACTCGTCTGCAGCCGCTACCACCTATTTCTGCCGTAAAGCAGCAGTAGGAGCACTGCTGTGTTGTGGTTTTAAGCAGAATACACTGGACTGGAAGCATACTAACTTAGTACTCATAAGAAACCACGTACGACCTTAAATAGGATACTGGGATCTAAAAGTCCACGGGCAGCAGCGACCTCCTAACAGCAGGTATGCGGTATGCTCGTATGTTATTTCATTAATAAAAATAAATTATTTTACATAAACAGAATAGCAAACGAGCATACAGGCCACCTGATAATAAGCGGTCACTGCAGCCCATGGACATCCAGGTCCAACCACAAATAGGTCCGAAGTCCCATCTGAAGTCGTACGTAGATGCATTGCTATTTCTGAGAACTAAGTTGGAATGCCTCCTGTCCAGCGCCTCCTCGCTAACCACACCCAAACCGAAACACAGCAGCACTGAACACTGCTGCTTTACGGCAGCTTACTCTTTCAATTCTGCAATAAATAAATAACGTTCCACTCATACCCCCACAGTAGTGCTTAACCTTTAATATTATGTTAAACACTTCTTCTAATCTTCAACGTGTTTCCAAATTAAACGCCGCGCCATATCTAGCGGTCATCGGTAATCTCGGATCAAATGATCGTATCGCTATCGTTGTAGCCAATTAGTGATCGAACCGTGTAAGTTTTTATACCTAGATATATCTATGAGACCCAACGCCGTTCCACCTGACAACTGAGGCGAATCGATTAGCAAATTATCAAGGATACCTTCTACTAAATGCAGGATGTAAAAAGAATCTACCCAGACTCAACCGAATAGTCATATTTTTGTTTTAATAGTTTTTAATATCTTATTTTGTTGTATAAAAGCTTTATAGAATGACACAAGGACAACAACTTAGGACCCAATACAAGCAATACAGTCATCCTATATCCTGAATGATATCTCGATTGTAATCTCGTGAGGAATTTTAAAAGTATATATATAACTCACAGACATTGACAATTTGATGGTGGTAGAGTTTCATGTCGAAGACCGCTGCCGCTGCCTATTTCTGCCGTAAAGCAGCAGTATGAGAACTGTTGTGTTTCGATTTGAAGGGTGTAGTTAGGCATAAGACACTGGACAAGAGCTATTCCAATTTAGTAATCAGGAGTAGCAACGCATCCACATACAAACTCAGATGTGGATGCCCATGGGCTGTAGAGACCATTTAACATCAGGTGGCCTGCATGCTCGTTTGCTATTCGATTAGCATAAAAAAACATGATTATCTCAGATTCCTATATATAATATTCGTTATCATTCACTAATTACTGTTCTTCTACTGGGCACGGGTCTCCTCTCAGAGATGAGAGAGTTTAGGCAATAGTCTACAACGTTAGCGAGATGCGAATTGGCGGACTTCACATGCCTTTGAGAATATGATGGAGAATTCTCCGGCATGCCGGTTTCCTCACAATGTTTTCCTTCACCGTTAGAGTAAGTGATAATTAATTAGAATTAATGAGAATAGATTATAGTTTGAGAAATACAGGTGCGCACCGGAATTTGAACTCGACCCACCGGAGTCGTACATCGAAATTCATAACCACTAAGCTATCACTAAATCTATATATTATTATAAAATTGTAATTATTGTCCGTTTCAGTTCAATGGAAATATTTAGTTATGTCGGCTATTTAGAGGCATCTGAACACATAACGAATGGACTTTCATTGGTTAAATACATAATACTGTTAAACCTTAATACTGCGATATGTCTGAACAATCGGTACACTTATAACCAAGTTTGACCTTCTTGTGATATTAATCGTCACATCATTGGATGGTCTATTAAACTGTTTTTTTTATCATCCTTATGGGTCGCTTGCGGTTAGGTTACTAATATAAAATTCATTTTAAAACAAATTAAATCGACTACAAAATTATTAAGTGAGCTAAAGTAAAGTTTTCCTGAAAGTAAAGATTAAGAGTGACATTTTAAATCCTCTATAACAAGGTCACTGTAAGTTAAAGATGTATATAAAACACTATACATTGAAGTTCAAGGAACGCAGGAACTCCGGCTGAACGCTTCATGAAATTTGCTATTCTATTGTTCAGTTTCTCATGCTTCATTAGAAACTTAATTGCGGGGTTAATCACTTACTCGTTGTATTTAGTGCCTACTTGAAATGTTACTATGTGACATGGTGTACAATACTGTGATAAAATTATACTGTTAATTTTTGTAATTTCATGTTTTCGAGTTGCTACGAACGCATAACCAATGACGAAGAAGACGATAATTGAAGAAGCGAAATATTATTTGTTATTTAAATAAATTATAGAATTTTTAAACCTATGAATTATTGTGAAGGATTATAGCGTTTTGACGCTGAAGTTCCTTCATAGAACGCGATGAAAACAGTATTTGGTAAATTATTAATTACGTTACTTAGTCGTGATTTTTTAAATACCTACTTTGCGGTATGTGGTCTTACTGATAAAATTGTATTAATATTGTATTAATAATATACAGAAGTAAAATCTCGATTATGTCATAAATAATTTTATTTTTATTTTTAGAAGATAATAAATAAACACTTGTATAAAATTCATTAAACTTTGAAATGCTTATAGTAACAATTTTGAAAACGTTTAATGCTAAACACATTTGATCAAAAGTGAATTTAATTCACGAAGAAAGTAAACGAAGCGAGTGCGAGCGAGTACACAAGTGAAGTGAAAATATCGACATGAACCTTTTATAATGCATTTTATATTAACAAATTATGAAAGTTCATTAGAATCGCGAAAAAGAACTTAAGTGTTTTTAAACTTATGTGTTCAAGTAATTTTTTGACAATTTGGTTTACGTGACTTATTATTTTAAAGTGACTTAAATAACTTTAATTATTTAAGAGTAACAGAAAGAACACCATAGAGAAGTTCGAGATATAAATTGCCGTATAAGCACCTAAACTTATATAAATTTCGGCTTATCTTATTAAAATACTCTTAAATACAAAACATCCTAACGGACAAAACAGCTCGAATGAACAAAAGATCGTGATCTTTTACTGATGCGCATGTAGAATTAAAAGCACGAAGTTTTTATATTAGATTAAAAATATTGCCCATGCACGGTATTAAATAAAGTACTAATAAATATACAAAAACTTGACCTTCGACTCCAAATCTTCTCGGAAACTAAACGAACTAACTTTTTGCATCATCAATAATTGTTATCATTTAAAACAATCGAACGAATAACATCCGAGCATGTAGCATACGTCATATATGTATACTTAGTGTCCATAAAGCGCAAGAGATATGACAAAAAATCAATTTCAAATGTTTTTGCGAATCAATCATTGTATTAGGAATCCAAAAAAAAATTTTTTACGTTTCTAAATATACCTGTATCATTTACATTGAGTGCTTACAGAGTATCTATTGTTAGTATTCATTCGATTTAAATGTACCTGATAGCTTTGATTTGAAACTTGATAGTAAATGATATAAGGCGCTTCAAGAAAGACGTAAAAACAAGCCTTTGAACATCGCCTTTAAAGTCTGCAATACATGACGGTAATATCCATTGTGCAGCATAATTTTAGGAACAAAAGAAAAACTCGAAGAATGATGTACAGACATAAAATATTGATATCGTGTGTACGTGTGTGCACGGTAGCGTAAAAATCAGTATCAATAGAGACAGTAATACTTTTACTATATAATAATTATACCACTCGATAAACATTACGTGAGTAGGTAGTTCGACAAATATCTTAATAAATCTCGAATGTACACCTAAAACCGGCTACATCACTGTCGATATCAAAAAGAAACCGATTTCAGGTCATTTCAATTCGGTATAGAAAAAAGCTTAAATCATCGCGAGTGCTGATCAATTACTTATCGATATCGATAAATGATTATGCCTTTGCGAAAGCACTTTCGTTCGCGGAAGCGGCTCGGGCGCTACCCATCGAAAGTAAAAGTACCGGTGATACCGGATTTACTTGAATGGTTAACCGCTTAACAATCACGCGTAGGAAATAACTTGCCACGACAACCTCTTCCTAGTATTTTTTCTTCGATTTAATTGCTACAGAGACATGTAGAGAATTCGTCATCATTCGTCAATCATTTTAAACAGTGATAGAGACGCATTAATATGTTCCACTTTAAAGGGTGCGGCTAGGCAAAATACAATGGACATGAGGCATTCCAATATAGTCCGTAGGACAAGCAACTCATTCACGTATGACTTCAAGTAGCCTGCAGCCTGCAGCCCCATAGTACATCCGGCTGGATGTGGAAGTCAAACAACAAACGTGGATATGCGTTGGTACTCCTGAAGACTAAAATTGTCCAGTAGGTATGCGCTGCCTAACCAAACTCTTCAAACCAAAGTACAGCAGTGTTTATACCGCTACATTATCACTTTCTGTGTCTACGAACAGCGATAGTGTCGCAGCAAGACTCTGCCATCATTAAAAATAGATGAGCGAAACATTCGAAAATCGAATAGATAGTCATTAAATCTGTGTAAGCTCTTGTGCGTCTTAATAAAGTATTTAGACTCGTCCTTGTCTCTCTGTGTACCTATGTTTTAACACCACTTGCCGCATATCAATCAAAACCTTGTAAACAATCGTTTGCGTAAAAATTGTACGACACACTATTATTTTGCTCATACGCTTTAAAAGATATTTTATGAGACCGTCAGATTGAATGTAACAAACTGAAAACTTTTGGAAAATTGTAGATAAAAATATTTAATTAATTCTTTATATTTTCGACCACAAACTGACCCCAAACAGGTATTTTGTCGCCACAAGGAACTCTCTCCTATAATTTCACTATTCACATTCTGATTGGCATATTTGTGTCAATTTCAAGCCGGCATCGCGCTGGCGATACCCCCTGATGTTGCTCCTGATGTGTCCATAGGTGACGGTGATCATTTACCATAATAAAAAATGAAAATAAAAAAGTCAGAGCAAATGATCGATTTTTTTTTAGGTTACTTAAATTAAATAGAAAAAAAATTAGGAAGGAAACCTATAAAATTGGTATCGGCTAGTGTTAACAAAAATTCGTTGGTTAGATCGAATGATAAAATACGTATAGACTCTGATTTATATATAACTAACTTTCTAAGGTAGACTCTCTTGAGGCCGTTAGAAGGCGACCCGTATGGCGTAGTGGCCTACGTATCGGTCTGGCGTCCGAAGGGTCTTAGGATCGAATCTCAGCCGGTCAATTTTTTTTATGATAACTTTAAACTTGTACCTGTTCTGGGTGTTTGTGATCTTGTCTCAGTGTGTGATCAAGGCCACTACGGCATAAGGAATCCTACTGTGGGGCTTGAGGGTGAAGTGTTAATTACTTATTAATAAAGCAGCAATATCCGAACTTCGATGGTGCGGTTTGATGCATGTTTTAGGCAGAATACTCTGGAACGTTCCAACGCTCGTACAACCTCTAAGAGAGCATCGGTTCTTTTTGTGTCTGAATTTGAAACATAGGCTCCGGTAACTCGTTTGCTAATCCTTCAACAAACAAAAATTGTTGTTTGTAAATTCTAATGTATTCAGTTTCATTAAAATCACTCTTCCGGCTATTGATAGATTTGTAAACAATATTAAGACAATTATGAGATCTCGTTTCAAATTACACGATTCCGTTCGCATCGCAAACGTGTGTTCTGTAGGTCACTCTTGTGTTATTAAGAACACAATAGGGCAAGTGATGTGATCCATGAAACGAAGTCGATGTTCGAATAAATTTGGTGCCAAGGATCGTAGTGATTGTCCACGGATGCGCCTACGCCGTTCTGTCGCCTTGTATTTAAAATTGGGTCGATTGAAGAACTAAGCCGAGTCGAAAGGTGATCAGCTTGAAAAAACTGTTTCTTGTGAACATTTCGGAAGCAAAAATTACAACGGATAATCACAGTTACTTCAAATCTATTTCTTAGCAGTTCATTAACCTTTTATGAACAACGACAAAGATTCGTTTTGTTACCAAAAGCGTCGATAAAAACATTATTGATCTGATTTCATGTAATTTTGAAATTGAATTGGACCATCTGCTTCGAAGTGTACAAGGTCGAAATAACCGCGAAGATTTCTGTTTATCTTGACGGAAAGCGCTTCACAGATAAAATGTTTGCCGTGTTTGCTTTTGTGTTGTCGTCAATCGATTTTTTCGCCGTGAAATCAATTGCACCTCGCTGGTCTCACTTTCTTTTTGGCCTACCCTTGTATAGTTATCTTTGTACGCTCTACTTCCTATTTATGCCAATTTCCTCAACAATACCAATAGAGAAAATTTGTTTCTTTAGCCTTTTTAAGTATTGTAACTTTGTAAAATAATTACTTTTGTTATGTCTTATTTCAGTAATGATATTTTGTTAGTACCATAAAATTGTCATTATTTTGGTTGCACTTATTTATGTCGTAAATCAGTAATCCGGGTACTGGTTATGCATGGTAGTGACAACGCAGGTGGACGTCTTGTGTTACAAATCAAATTATTTATTTTCTAATACATGGTTAGGTATAAGGTACCGTGTTTGACCGTGGTAGAGTCTTATGTCAAAGCGACGGACGACACTGGACAGGAGGCATTTCAATTTAGTCCCTGAGGACTACTCCCGAGAGTAGCAACACATCCTCATACAAGCTCAGACAGGACTTCCATTCTATTAGTGGTCAGATATAGACACTTTATTACAATTAAATTTAAATAAATAAAAAAGTATTGATAGATTAGTCAGTGAGTGACAGCATAGTGGTTAAGAATCTCGACCCGCTATGGTGGGTCAAGGTTCAAATTCCGGCACGCATCTCTATTTCTCCAGACATTATCTATTCCAAATTTTCGAAATTATGTGCGTATTCCGAAATATTCATCACTCGTTTTAGTTCTCCTTAACGTTCTCAAAGGCACTGGAAGTCCGCCAATCCGCACTTGGCCAGCATGGTGGGGGTGTGGCCTAAACTCCTCTCTGAGAGAAGATTCACTGTAGCCCATGCACAACTACGTCTGACCTCAACTAGGACAAAAGTACTATCTGAGGTCGTATGTGGATGCGTTGCTACTCACGAGGACTAAGTTGGAATGCCTCTTGACCAGTGTCTTCCGCCTAACCACACCCTTCAAACTGAAACACAACAGTTCTCAAACTGCTGCTTTACGCCAGAAATAGCTACAGCGGTGATGCCACCGCAGGCGAGCCGCCGACATAAGACTACAAACGTCAAACAAAATAAAACTGAATATTTAAAAAAATCAAACCTATGTAAGGATTAACTTAGCAGTTGATCATTGCACGATATTCTTCATGCTTATTACGATCACTACACTCATATCGGTTTTATTTTGACGTTTGGCGAGTGACGTATGTGTGAGCAAATGTACGCCCGCAATAATAAGAGGCGTTCTTATTTATTCGGTACTGTTTATAATAGAAGTACTCAGTATTAATACCAGTTAAAAGACGATAAATCTCAACTGTCGCGCTAGTTATTACTGTAAGGGGTATTCAATTGGGCCGCTTATTAAAATTTTTAAATAAAAATACACCGGTTCTTTTTTTTTATTAACGATATAACAAACGAGCATGCAGGCCACCTCATGTTGAGTCGTCTCTGCAGACCACGGACTTCCAAATTTGAAGTTGTATGCGTTGCTACTCCTGAGGACTAAGTTGGAATTCCTCCTGTTTAGCGTCTTCTGCCCAACTGCACCCTTCGAACTGAAACACAGCAGTTCTCACACTACTTCTTTACGGCAGAAATAGATATAAGACTCATCATTCTATTTCTTCTATTCACTTCCGTCCTATTTGAAAGTGGATTATGTACACGTAGAGAAATGATATCAACCTGGTCCGTATGATATCCATGCATGCATAAATGATACGTGTTTGAAAAAATGTTCTACTGACATTCAGTGCCTTATCATAATATAAAAACTGAATACTTCCATCTCTTGTCGATAATCAAGTTGTAATCAGTAGTAGCGTTGCAGTAGTCGTCACTTGCTACAGCTGAATATAAATTTTTATATAATCAACCCAGATTAGCTGGTATACGGACCATATTTTACACCGCTTTACTGAGTTCGTAACATCGCTAAACCTAAACCCTGCATTACCCTGCATGTATATCTTTTTTTTTTTTTTTTTTTATCTTTAAGGAGTAGCAAACGAGCATGCAGGCCACCTGATGTTAAGTGGTCACTGCAG
>DWKW01000719.1:0-14970 GCA_018250115.1 Doberes anticus
AGGTTTTATGTGGATGTCCATGGGCTGCAGTGACCACTTAACATCAGGTGGCCTGCATGCTCGTTTGCTACTCTTTTGAGATAAAAAAAAAAAAAAAATACAGTAGGCAAAGGGTTAGATAAGTGGAGTCGTAATGACGGCAAATTATTATTGTTGCAAGCTTCTGCGCTTAAAAAGCGGTCGTAGGACAGAGGGCTTCATGTTGGAGCTCCATGGCCAAGCGCAAGGGCGGCAGTGGTGCGTTCCATTTGATGTCCCAGATCCTCCCTACAAGCGACAGGTGGCCGCCGAGCGAGCTTTAGTTCATAGAAATCCCACGATCCCTCCGTCGAGAAGTCGTGGGTGTCTCTATTTCTCTCGTATGACAAAAGGTACCTGTTAGCGTTGAGCGGGGGTTTGTTGGGCGGGCGGGTGCGCATCGAGGTCTGTCGGTGCTTCACGCTGGTCGGAATGAGGATGAACATGTTGCCCGTCACGTGCACGTACAGATGGTCGCCCACGCCCTCGCCGTGCGACGTGCTCTCCACCGTGCACTTGATGAACCCGAAACGGCCCACTATCGCCTCTTGGAACAGGAACAGCCGCTCCAGCCACGTGTCCTCGGGGAAGCCTGGGCGACGCAATAGCGATTGAGATGTAAGTGGGTTACATGGGTTTTATAGAAAAAGCGAATCTCTACGTGTTGCAGGATATTTGTTCGTCCTGTATTTCCGAGATAAAGGACCATCAGATCCCTGAAGTATTTTTATGGGCTCCTCGTACACCTTCAAACCCAATAATCACGCAGTAAAGGCTAGACATTTCAATTTTTTTTCTTTTAATCCAAAAAATTTGTGGAAACAAGTAACTTTTCGATAACATCAATAAAAAAAAGCTAAAACATAAGTATTATCCACCAAATACCTTCACCGATCATATTACCTTCAAACAAGGCACTTTTATTCTTCAGCAGAGGGGTTTCATTAAGAGGAACATAAATAGGACCTCGTAGAGGATCAGACTTCAGTGTGAAAGGTAATGCTAGTGGATCCGCTGGTATCGGCACCATTTGTAGCCTGCAGTTCTGTGCTTTTCGAGCCCAGCCGATTATCTATGGACAAACAATATCTTTATTCTTATTATTATATCTAAAATATATATGCACATAAATCTAAGATCACATACAAGTAATCTGGAGTATAATGAACACAGGATATTTTTACTGTTGATCATTAATTTTTAACTTTCATGAAAAATTTGACCTTTAAATAGGTAGACCCAAAACTTAACCGCCTCTACTTATTCAGCTCTGGCGAGAATTGTAACCCAATATTTTTTATATACCTATTTAAGGATAATCTACTCGATGGTATTCTATATAGGGAAGGATCATCAGAAAACAAGATTTTTACCCCTGTTACTCAGTGTTAAAACAAATATATTTTTTTAATCTGTTTAGTCGTTTTTTGACCGTGAAATAAGTTAATAAATGCATACAGACAGGCCAAAAACAACGTCCTCCCACTAGATGTATATCTTATAGACCTGATCGGGACTACAGAAGGCCTGGTACACTTAATTAATTATATTACAGCGACAATATTCTCGCTTGCCGCTGCCCACCGTATGCACATCTCGTAATACGCTATACTTTTTACTGATTACTGAGCTAGTAACAATATTCCCGCACGCCACTGCCCACTGGATAATATCTTAGCCCTGGTCGTAACTATAGATGGTCTGGTACACGTAAATGGACGATAATCTAGTAGGCCTGGTTGTGATGATACATGGCCTGGTATACTTAATTAATAATTAATATTGCAAATACCAATTCAGCGACAATATTCCCACTCGCCACTGCCCACTGTATGCACATCTCGTAAGCCTGGTCGGGGCGGAAGGTGGCCTGGTACCGTGCATGACCCCATTCGATGCGGTCGCTCTTGTTGTTCACGTCGATGTCCAGGTGCGTGTTCTTGTACAATGGTACTGATAACAGATAGCAATATTTATAAAGAAAATGTAAAATAAATCTATACGCTGACGGACATTGGTCACACAAACATAAAAAACCTTATAAGGCAGATACAAAACATACTCTATAATTTGTGATTGTACACTATCTGTGTAATCTACTTGTAAATTATAAATTCCGTATAAAGTAGTACAGTGGCATAGAGAGCTATCACGCGATTGCGCCAAGTAGAAAGGTATCAAAGAATGAAGAAAGGTATAAACTCACAGATGGGCACTTCTCGATATTGCTTAAATTGCCACTCTGCTCTGAGCACCATTACTCTGACCTACACTTTGTATTTTAATTGCTGTACTCTTAAGGGTTGATGCTCCTCCTGGTAAACTTGATGTTATAAATCTTCCTTAATAAATATTATATAGAAATATTATTACTATAAAACCCAAAATAGTTTTCAAATCACAATGGTAGTTCCAGAATTACAATATTACTATGGATACTAACTATCAGGATCGGTGCCAAGTTGCATGTAATTTGGGTCTATATTGTCACATAGGAAGGCTGGCACTCCGGTATTGTCAGTGAGAGGACTAGTGCCAGATATGTCAATGGCGCCCGCGGTAGCTTCGGTCGGTAAGAGGGGAGACCTGGGACCAAGAACTTCCACTTCCATCCACTCGTTCTCGAAGCTTTGCAAATCGCCCAATGGTTTCACGTAGTCTGATATATCTGTAAAAATATATATTTAACATACTGTGCGTAACATAATATATGGCTCTATAAAGCTGGAAATAATTAGGACGCCATACTGGTTGCAAATCTCTATAGGCGACAATGATCATTTAGGAAAAGGTGGCCAGTACTGTACAGGCTGTCACTCTTTAAAATAAAAAAGCTAGGATCATACTAAAGATAAAATTTGATGTCACCTTATTTTCTATGGCAACATTTTTGAACAAGTTACCTTCACTAAAGTATTGAAGACATGTACATTTTTTTTTGTCACAAATCTTCCTATACCGGTCAGGAGGCCTTCCAATTTACTTCTCAGGGGTAGCAACGCAGATGCGTAACAGCCTAAGATAGGATTTCAGTCCTATTTTAGGTTGGATGTGTATGTCCATGGGCTGCAGAGACCACTTAGGATCAGGTGGACTGTAAGCTAGAGCTTGCTACTCTTAATAGATAGCGACTCTTATTATTTAAAAAACAAATTTAAAAAATGCAATGTTTCCTTACCATTTAAAGTTAAAAACAAAATGAATAAATTGTACCTTTGTCTTTTTTCTGAGGCAGAATGTGATACATGTAGTATCCAACAATGAAACGTTTGGACATATCCCCTGATGCATGGCAGATCATTTTTTCTTGAAGCAATTTCTGTGGGAAATTTATTATTACAAAATGCAAGTATGTAACTTTTATTATTAGAAAAGCTCTTAATAAATAATGACAAAACGTTATGTGCTAATGAAGGTGGAAGTTTTATGTCGAAGGCAGCAGTACCACTGCATTTCTGCCCTAAAACTGATGTTGATATCTGATAAAAAGTCAAATTTAAAATATCAGACCGAAGCCAACTTCTATCTATTAGAAATTTCGAAAAGTTTCGTAACCGGAACTGAACCTGCTACTTACTAACACAGTAATCGTTTATCCTTAAGCAAACACATAAAAACTGAAGTACCTAGAAAATAACTTAAATTAAAAAGAAACAAATAAAATATCTGCCCAAACTTATCTAAAGTTGAACAGACTAATCATTCAACTAACTAAAACTAATAGCCTACGAATAACGGAAAAAAATATTATCTCTAATATAAAAACTAAATTATGAACCTTATCCTCTTAATTTTTGCAATTGTAAGTTTAAAAAAAATTGTTATTATTCCTTGCCTCCATAATGCTGGTAGCCTTTTCATAGGTCATGTTCTCCATATTAGCTTGGAGCCAGTGTATGGCATAGATGGACACGAAGGTGTGTGAGGGTAGACTGACGGTCTGTTGCAAGAACCCTACGCCTAAGGTGCCGCTGCGCATACGTTCCATAATTTCTGCTATAGTCGCGTTCGCTTTCAGTTTCGGCTCTATTACACTGAAATTAAATTTAAAAAATTAGGTTTTTTTCTGCGACTTCAGACAATATTTATTTGTTTTTTCCACAATCTTCAAAAATGAGACTTCCTTTATACACAAAACACACAAAAAGCTATTACAATAAGGACAGTGAATACAGGGGCACAGCTTTTACCATGTAGGAGACTTATATCATAGAGTTAAGTAATTCGTCTGAAGTTATGGTCCGAGAACATGGAACTTAATACTGTTTGTTTTTTTTTAATTAAATTGAATAATTTAATATTGAACTCCAGCCTGGTGTCAACTGCTTTATGCCATTCAAAGCTACAAAAACTCCCTATGATGAGCTGCCGAAGCATTCAGATATTGTGGGTAATTAAGCCTACGTTGAATAACGTTAAACGCAATAAGTGAAAACAGGTGATTTTGAAAATTTATGAGTGCAAAACAACAAAAAATTAAAACATTTATTTCATAAAAATAAATCCTTGAGAAATTTATAAGTTCCGGATGGTATAAGTAACTGTGTGAAGACAATTTACTTCATTATTAAACGTAATGATTTATGTTATAAGAAACCCTTACCCATCGTCGTATGTATCATCACATTCACCCGTCTGTGATTGTGTTCTCTCCAATACGGTCTTTGCCGCTACCCTGTAATTTATTACATGAATATTAGAATATGTTCATAATTTTATAGAGGAACATGCAATAATTTGCTTATAATGATAAATGAAGTGGCTATCTATGTGCGTAGTAAGTGACTAGTATCTTTAGCACAAGAAACGAGAAAGCAGATAAACATCCTACCACATTTCTCTTATTTTTGTACATACGAAACAGATTTAGGACAAAATTCATCGAGGAAAAGGCGTTATCTCACGCAGGAAACTTCTATAAAACTTGCAAAAGGCCAAAGAAATTACAAATGTGACAAGATTAAAACCAAATTTTGTTACTGTTTCCATGTTTGAAAATTAACATTTTTGTACCAATAGATGCACAATATAATTTAATTATTATTAAATTTAATTAATATTATCAGTGCCTCGGCCTTAAATGCAAGCGTTGTTGCTTTGCGACATTAAAAATGACCTTATCTGGTCCAGCCAAATAGCAGTATCAAGGGTTTTATCATTACAGCTATTCACGAAAACATGTTTTTAGTTTTTACTTTTTAATCTTAATGGTTTAAACGAAGAAAATAGAAGCAACCTTTTTATTGTGCCTGTACTCGGCATGTGGCAACCACCAATATAAATTGCGACATTTAGGGCAAACTCAAGTTAAAATAATAGTGCTCTAAACGAGGGATTGTGACTACTACAAGTGAAAGTTTTGTTTTTGTTAAAACAATTTTTATCTAAAACAGAACATATTTTTGGAGAGTGTTATACGTTACATATCATAAGCTTAATAAGGATATATAAAAGAAGTGCTGGCGTTGGAAAACGTAAAATAAATCAAAGATAGAACTAGAACTAGATTCACATGCCTTAATGAGATGAAACAGCTGTTCTGGCGCTGCAGATGAAGCAAATTATACAACAAATAAAGCAGCATGAATAGTAGAAATTATGCAAGCGTTCAATTATTCGAACATATATTTTAACATAAGTTTAAAAAAAATTGTTAACACATTATTATACGAATTAATTTCAATATATAAATAGATAAGATAAGCATATCTTAGAACCTTACGTCTCTACTAAATGTTGAAGATTTTACACTGTTACTAATTTCTTAAGTGAAAATAAACTGAATCCAACGGGACCACCCCATGTGTTTATATATTTCAGTTATTTAAAATTCAGGTAAATTTAACATGTAATAATAGATTAGAAAATAATTTAGAAATCTAAATATCCAATATTGTCTATTCAATAAATTTCAAAGATTGACATACAATATGAGAGACTGTAACGTACTTACTTGTTGCTTTGGCTAGTATTTAGTGACTTAGTAGGTGAAACTTGCTGCAATGAAACATTCAGAAAGGATAAGAAAAAGCAACCAAAACAGGATGCTCTTACAGGCATTTTTATAGAAATTAAAAACAGAAAATATTAAAATAGAGAGAAATTTAAATACAAACGAATTTTTGAAAAGAGAGAAATTTAAAGCTATAAATATTACTTGTGTTTGCAAGGGATTAAAAGAAAAAATGATTATACTAAACTATATGAATTTTGATAAGATAATTTTTAACGTGCAGGAAATATAAGACCAAAACAAAGCGTATTAGATGCGTTTCACAGAAACGAATTGCGAACTCTCCACACCGTCCCCAAAAAGCAAGCATTCTATGAATACATGAATTATATGAAACTGAAGAGTTAAGTAAGCCAGATGCTAATTTTTCACTTGTGTCTCGATTTCTAATCAATGTCTAAAATATTAAGAGACACCGTATGTGGAATACGATTATAACGACTGCAGTCATGTAAGTTAATCCATATCATATTAATATAGTGGAACATGAGGAATTACTTGTTAGACATCGACACAAGCAAAGAAGGCAACATCTACTAAAAATATTGACCCGGCCTCGTATAGCGCATCTCTTAATAACAAACTATAAAATAAACAAAAGTACACTTGTGAAAAAATAATCACCAGTTAATGAGAGATACCCATAGATTAATTTGCAGCGCAATGTCTCAAGGAAATATTACTTATAGGAACGAATACACAACTTGTATAAAACAGTTTTGAAGTGGAGAGAAAATCTACAGCGATTGGTATTAATAATAATTATGCACAATTGATTGACATGTGTTATGTAAATTTCAAAATCTGTATTTCACGGAAATTCCTTACATAATCAATTCGTATTAATACATAAAACTAGAGTTCTGCTGGAGTAGCTCAAATCATAAAGACCTATGAATAATCATAGGTCGTTTAATATTTGCTCATTATTACAATTACATTCTCAATTGTCAGCCAGTGACATAATTATTATATCTCGCAGTAAGCAAAGCAAAAGTTGGAGTATTTTCAATTTGCGTATTCGTCCCCTAAGTCAATATGTGTACGTGAGTCACGTATGGTACTGACACGGCTTCGATTCGTAGGCGCGGTCGGTCCGGCAGCCGCGTGCTGCCGACGCGCTCCCTGAACGGAGAGCTCGACACCCCGCCCTGCTACACCACACACAACACTCGTTAACATCGACGTCTCTACCTTACACGTATATAGTGGTAAAGAATGGTGTTAGAAATAACGTTTCAATGAACGGAATTAATGCTCTGTACCTACTTATATACATACTACATTCAACGGACATATAGATATAATAAGGAGCGAATTTTGCTCCTTACCTGTTTTATCTTCAATGCCAAAAAAACAGTCGAGAGAAGTAAATTTTGTTAGAAATAACATAATTATAATTTGCAAGATATTACAAAATTTCATAGTAGACTAAACGCCATTTCCAACATCACTCTTAAAAAATTATATAATAATAGACCTACTCAAATAAAATATAACAAGCCCAAACAGTTACAGTAACGAGAGTGCAGACCGTGCATTATAATATTGTCTTAAGCAGTGCTCGTATATACGCATGTCACATTTACAAATCTATCAGTGATTATACAAGTGATGACTTAAAATAGTAATAAGCCATGTCGCCTATAGCCTACGTGAGGTGATATAAGACTACGTATTAACACAAAAATTGCAATGTTACTTTTTAATTAAACGAAATTACTAGCAACTGAATTAGTTCTGCCGGAATCCGTTAAGTTGTTATGATTAGTGCTGCTCATTGTTAAACTAAATGCATAATCAAGTATAATCAAATTGCTACTGCCACACCAGTCCATTAGGTTTTTTAATAATAATAAAAAATTAACCTATATCTCAGTACAAAGAGTACGTAAGCCATACCACAAATTCAATAACGGACCTGGATAATCGGTAGATAGTAGGAACAATTCATGCGACACCCATCGCGCATCCCTGAATTCCACATCAAAGGATTTCAAGTGCTGTCAAATTTGACAACAATATTCTAATTTCAAAAATTTGTCAAAGAATTAAGACAAAACGTGTTTTTTATGTTAATGTGCGTAAAATTAGTTAAAAGTAGAATTGTGAATTTGTGAGTGTGAGTAACCTACCGAAGTCTGTAACAACGATATTCACAACATAAAAATACTCGCGGCGAAAAATAGCATTAAAATAAATATATCCTACTAAAGTGTCGAGCTGAAAATTGGTACTGAAATTCAATGTGGGGTGATAAAAATGCCAAATTTTTAAAACTTAAACGACTAATACAAAACGTACTCGGCATCATAGGTGGGAAATAAATAATAATTTGAAATAATTTTAAGTACGCAAATAAAAAAAAATCATAACACAAAGTTAACATAAAGTTAATTTGCTCAACTTTTGTAAAATAAAAAGAACACATTAATAATGTGTGATAATAATATAAATATGTATTATTATTAAGTGATAAAGTATTATATGATGAATAGCTCAAAAAACTAAACTAACTAATTAGACTTCTAGAGACATTGACAAGTAGTTGAGAAAGTATATTTGTTTGTTGTATAATATGTTTATCAAATCCAATTAAATTATTATTCATTAAATATAATTTAAAATCATTATAATACAATACAACAAATTGGACTAGCTGTTTTAAATTCTCGCAACAAACTTGGACCAATAATCTGTGAAAAATATGATATAAATCTGAATGTGATAATACTTATCATGAAGGTGAGGTGGGGTGGGGTGACGGTGTGGACGAGGGTGAGGGTGAGGGTGAGGCGCGGGTGAGGTGTGGGCGATGGTGAGGCGCGGGTGAGGTGTGTACCTGTGCGTTCCGCGTGAGGATGGAAGTGGAGTGCCGGCGCCGCGTCAACTCGCCCCCCGCGCACCCCCCGCACCCGCCCGCCATCTGCACCGACCACACCGAACGTCTTCACACCTCGCGGGCCTTATCGACCTTTCGAGAACCTCTACCTCTCGTTGCACTGTAGCCTCCACAAGACGGACCACTCAACGACGACGTTGAGCGCCCGACGTTCTGAGGCTTTTATTATGTGCTCTCCTAGGCACTTACGATTTTTGGTCGCCTCGCGACTTTCAATTTATTCCACATATCGATTCTCACGAACAGAACAACAGCCTAAATTCGCACATACGATACCTGAAGGTAGAGCGGATTATTCGGATCATGCTCGCAAACTCAAACAGGAAATTACAAAATCACGTTGTGCGCAAAAGAAACTAATCGATTTCAATGACAAAAAAAACTAACACTCATGCAGACACGATGCATTATTTTATAGAATACAATTTCTATTTTAAACAAATAATTACTAATAACAGAATTACATAATCATGCATTACGATCAGTGAGTTTTAAAATTCCATGTTTGAGTAGGTACGTAAAGTTAATTAAAAAGTTAATAGAACATATTATTTTTCATTAAAGAAAATAAAATGGAAGCATTTTAGTCTATGTTTTACTAGAGTGGTGCTATATTTAGACTCATGCGGTGCAATTCGGCTACACAATATCTTCATTCAAGTGCAACTCAATATTCATGCCAATTACTTGTTAGATTTTAAATTATGCACAGTGCGTTTTGAAACATTTACTCAGAATATTTCAATATTTCTAATATGTACAAGAAATATATACTAAGAATGGAGAAAACAGTTTATACTAAATAATAAATTATATAACAAACTTAAGTAAGTAATATTATTATTGACAGACCAATGTAAAAATAAAGTCTCATTTTTTTTTGTTTCTTCATAAGGATTTCTCCCACACACAATTAAATAGCTATGTTCATAGTAAATACTACTATACGCTACATATATTTATGCAGGTATACACATATGTGGTGAAGTATTTGTAAACATTTAAAATTTATGTACGGTTCAACCGTGCATCTGTTAGGGTCAGTATTTGTACGTATAAGTGTGTTTTACTTAACATTAATATTTATTTCAGTCCGCGATTAACCAGTTAGTTCATATTTTGACAATATATCTTAAATACAAACAAGTGCATTATTTATCATTCTAATAGTAGTGCAGTTATTGCAGTTTAAAATACAGACGTTTCTATTTGGTTTTTAGTTTTTTTTTACACTTCAGAATAAGGTTTTGGAAAATTCAACGACATAGATGATGTCATATTGTACAATATGTATTAAACAATTGCGATAATAGGAGAAAACACTACTGAAGAAACAATTGAGAGAAATTCAAAATGAAATCATTTTTCTAAGTGACATTCATTTCGACTATACCTACAACTTACCCTGTGCTTGTTTGGTCTTTTGACCTTATTAAAGTAGGTCTCAGTCATTTTGAGAAAGCCTTCGGTGAGGTTGTCCAAGTCCTGCCGAGTGGGCGTGGGGTAGATATCGCAGTGGGTCGATTCGTCCTCCAATATCTGTTTGGTAGCCGGATTGTATAACGGCAAGAGAAGCGTGCGGAAGCGCCAATATTTAGCTGCCTAAAAAAATTAAAAAATATTTTTAACACTGAAATCTATTCCAAACCATGTATTATAAAATTAGAGCTGTGCTACAATTGGCACGGATCAAAGTCTCACGAACAATAAGTATACCATAGCACCTATAGGTATTTGCCCAAGGTGAATATCCCAGAGGGTGAGCTCCCCTCAGCTTGCATGCTTGTGGAAATATGATGTGATGCAAGCAGTGATATTTCTTAAAATATATATACATATGTATATGAACAGAACAGCATGCACGCCACCTGATGTTAAGCAGTAACTGCAGCCCGTGATCATCACCATCACCAAACATTAACTAGAATGGAAGTCCTATCTGAGATTGTGAGTGCATGCGATGCTACTCCTGAGGACTAAGTTGGAATGGCTCCTGTCCTGTGTTATCTGCCTAACTACACCCTTCGAAACGAAACACAGCAGTTCTCACACTCACTTTAAGGCAGAAATAGGTACAACTGTGGTGTCACCACAGACAAGCCTTCGACATAAGACTACCGCCATCAAACTTAAGATCAGGTGGCCTATATCTACATTTTCTACACCTTAACAAAAGATAAAACCTGCAGCCTACCTCAACGAGAGAAAAGTCAGTATCGCCTCGGGTACAAATGTAGTGGTCCATGTAGTTCCAGTTGTAATTTTCCAGCTTCTCCGTAGTAAAGGAAACCCACGACACCTCGTAAGTGTCGTGGTTCGGAGCGTGGAACCGATATCGGTAATGGATGTTGAACGGCGGGTATGGATGTCTAGAAGTGGAAAAAAAACTTTACAATATATTTAACGGGCCTACAATACATGTAGAAAATCCCGACGATCATGCTGGCCTTGAATCACAAAATACATTGAACTGCTCAAAATCTTGGAGTCGTCACTTCGTGTTTCGGAATCCACTTCTATTCTCGTTTAGGGTAGCATCGAAGTTGTAATTATGAATACGTATAAAAAGCTTATATTATAAACGTTTTACACGTTGAACCAACACATTTTTCACGTCGTCCACCAATCCGCACTAAGGCAGCGTGGTTAGGTCTATGGCCTAAACATTTCTCATTCCTGGGAGGTGACCCAAGCTTACCAGCGGGACAATAGTGGTTTGATTATGATTCAGATCGATGCCTAAAATCGATGGTATCGATACTAAATTCGATAATTCGATTCGAATTTTTTTTTTTCAATAACTTCATAACTTAACAACAATAATAAACATGTTCTCCTCACCTTGGCCGGTACCGGGTGACAGTAATGGTGTTACCGAGCAGCGTCAGCTTGTGGAAGATGCGCCCGATGGACAGCAGGTATCGCTTAGCGCTGGCGGCCGGCGGCGCACTGCAGTGGGTCTCCATCACTTCGCTCTCGTTCACTCCCACTATGAGCTGGAAGCCCTATAACCAACGATGTTTGGATTTGTTGTATGATGAATTTCAATTTCGCGAGAAGGCGATCATTGCCGTATGGCGCCGTGGTCAACGTGCGGTTTGCCGTTCGGAGGGTCCTGGGTTGGATTCCCAGGGGGGCAGAAATTTGAATGATGAATTTAGATTCCTGTTCCTGGTCTGGGTGTTTGTGTGTTTGTTCCTGTGTTTGTCCATGGCACCCACGACACAGGTTATATCCTACTGTGGGGCTGAGTGTGAAACGTTTTTTATTATTTTATTGCCTTGATCCATCACGAATCAAACTACTACTACTATCAGCCCCTTATAGCCAAAAATTTTCATTTATTAGTATAGAAAGTATTATATGAGTGATAGCATAGTGGTTAATCATCTCGACACCGCTCTGGTGGGTCGAGGTTCGAATTCCAATTCAAATAATTGTCTATTCAAATTTTTCAAAATTATTCATTTATTTTTATTTAGTTATTTCCGATCTTGTACACAGCAGAATCTGCATATCCCAAAGCATAAAGTGTGCCAGCGATAAGAAACTGTTTGGACTGTTCGAATATAGACATTTTGTCAAAAGTAACATATCACCTAAAGACATTAAAAAAACAAAACACAAACCTGTGCCAATCTCTGGGAGACTAATTCCTTGAACACCTCAACAGTAGTAAGTGGCTCCTTATAAATAGCTCTGTTTTGTGCGAAGTCTGCATTCACATCGTCTGGCAGTAAATTGTAATCGGAGACTAAGTAGTCATTTTGCAAGGATCGCTTGTCCGGAAAATAGTCAGTAGTTATTGGAAGACAGGCAGGAATAGTGAGCGACTTCCAATCCACACCTGCAGGCGAAATTGACATAAGTTGTTAATCGACATAACAGCAAATTTGCAATACAGCATTACTTTAAAGCACAATTGTTAATAAAAGTAATTGATTGAAAAAAATCTACCATATATATTTTTTTTTAAATTAACAGAATAGCAAACGATCATGCACGCCACCTGATGTTAAGTGGATAGAATAGATTGAATTGCAATATTAAGACTACTTCGCTAATAGTAAGCTGAAATTATATTATTTAATGCACATTTGATCAAATCATAAGTCTTTAAACAGAAAGCATATTGGAAGGAGACTATGATTTAGCATAGATTTAACAATTTATATAAGAAAAAGCGATTAAGTTTAATTTATACGAAGTTTACATACAATACATATATTTTTTTGAACTATAGCAAATGTTTCCTTAAACAGTAAACTTTAATATTAGTAACTTCGGCATGCTCTATAAAATCGTTTCATAAAAAGCCTGAATTTTGATAAAATTCGTAATTTTTTGTGACATTATTTTCACAAATTAAATTTATTTTACTATATTCTCGACTGTGAGGATTTGCTATTCATTCCCCATAAGCACTTTCAGTTTCACAGAGTAGATACAAACCCCCAATATAATAAGTTACATATATATTTAATATATATTATAATAATATAGAAAGAGGGTTCGCAGTAACTACTCAATGCAAATCCAATGAACTTGATATCAAACCTATGGCTCGGTTCGCTACGGCCGCAAACGATCCAACCAGATTGAAGATTATGGTTTCAAAGCGGCGATTTCATGAAACATTAAAATTGTATCAGCTTAGTTAAATTGGTTAGGGCATGCAACTTCAAAATTCGAAAGATGTCCGATTGGAAGCAAATTACCAATAATGTATCACTTGCAAAATTTATAAAAGTTTAAATCAGTGGGCACTGATATTCAATGTAAGAAGACACCTTTTTTTTCTATATGCACCAATATCGATTTAAAAAAATCAAATGTATATTTTTTCGAAATGGCAGCCGTTGACAGTGTTACAACTGTAGTGTTGCCTTTTTGCAACCAATTAAGGTTGAGAATGTAAAAAAAATAATAATTTAGGAATTTACCAAAACCAATTTGGATGTGTCATGCGATATGGACCATGAATTTTTTTTAATTATTACAATACAACATAATAGAGAAGTCAAGGTATATCTCAAGATCTACAGCACTAATCTTGTTCAAACAGGCAGATCTTAAGTCTGGTTATAAACTATAATATCCTTTTAAAGTGTGAAAGTCTAATTGAGATTGATTTAGAAGTTTTTGTATGATTGGCAAACAAACAGACAAGCAGATAAAGAGACAGAAACATATTAAAATATCTTAGGTTCTCTAAATATGCAGAAATCGCTCTCTTAGCGATAAGACCGCCTTTTTTTGCATTTAATTTTTACTGTTTATGTTTAGCTTAAATATTTTGAATGGTGTACACAATAAAGTATATTGTATTGTAAATAGTCTATATCAATATTTTCAATCCTACTCTACAATTCATAACATCATCTACATCACAATCACATCACAACAATGTACAAACCTGTTACAATATTGTAATAACTTAGATAAATTTATAGAAAAAAACATTGAATTAGTCTAAGAGTAAAAGCGTGTAGCATACTCTAGCTGGCTCAGTGGTCTTACGATGAGATAACCTCATAAGTTCTCATGTACAAGTGCTTGTTTGTACATCTAGTCATCTTGTAGGCATATTTTTGACAAATTACAAATGACTTGCAGACGAACGCACAAATAATGAAAAATAAAATTGAAATTAGCCCTAACTAATCTTAAAAGAGATAATAGCTAAGTGGTTTGGAATCGGCTCCCGTGTCTGGTTAGTCTGCTTTGAAATTCCAGCACACATCTCAATTTTTTGGAATCATGTCATGCTTACTAGAAACAAATTATCACTTACTTTTCAATAAAAAGAAACGTAGTGATGAAGCACACCATCAAAATTCTTCATAGTGATCTCAACTAGCATGTGAAGCCCACGAGTCTATACTTGGTCAGTGTGGTGGACTATGGCCTTAGTATTTCTCAATAAAGAGATGGCCAGCAGTGGGACAGTAATGGTTTGTTGATGAGTTGAATTTTAACCATGTTGTGGAAAATATTTACATTTAAAATAAGATTTCTTTTATTAGTTTATTTTTAG
>DWKW01000720.1:0-14959 GCA_018250115.1 Doberes anticus
TGGATGCGCTGCTACTCCCGAGGACTAAATTGGCATGCCTCCATGTACAATAAATTCATATAAGTTTAGTTACAACGAGGACGAAGTCGCTGGCGTCATCTAGTGTAAAATATAACTAGATTGCGGCGTTTACATCACATACACTGAAGCTTACCGAATTAAAAGGGGAGAGGGGGATCCATGGGACCCTCAACGCAGGGAATTCTAGTGTGCGATAAAGGGTGCGCACCGTTGTTAAAAAATATAATAATATGTAAAATAAATTTGAAAAAAAATATTAATCTGAATAGATACTTGAGCTAGGCTGTTGACTGATTGGCTCAGTGAGCTGCTTGGCTGCAACATTATTTTATAACAAGAACTATTTAGCAATAATTATTTAGGAAACGCAAGTTTTGACTGACACAATTATTTCATCGTCAATGCGTAAAAGATATTATCTCACACTAAAATGGCATTGCTTTAAACATACTTTTATTAATACATAATACAATTTTACCTAACACAGTTTTGGTAAACTTGTGGTTTATTTAATAGAACACTGAAATTAAACTGAACATTTTCAGTCATGCCTCTTGCTTGGTCTGTAAAAATGTTTCACTATTGGAATTTTAAACGCAAACAAATATAATTTAAGATAAAGTTTTATTAAATCATTTTAAAAATTCAAAACCTTTTTAAAAAAAAAGCAATTTACTATTAATAGATGTTATCTCTATGACACCAATTTCCTAATTATAATAATAGACATTCATATTAATTATTTGAATACATGATAATGAATTTCACATTTTAAGCTATAATCTATGTTTTTAACAAATGCGAATAAGAAAATGATTGGATCAGCGCATTGATTGGATAAACAAACGCGTCCTAAATACCGTTGATGATTGTATGTAAAATTAAATGTACATTTTTTAAATTATTTATGATTTATTGAACCAAGAAATTTGTGATAGAAAAGGCGGGCTTAATTGCTGAACAGCATTATCTACCAGCCAACCTTGGGATGTGCAGAGAAATACAATACATTGTAAATTTCAATAATTTTAATTTAGGAAATACGTATCAAATGACATATTTAGTGTTTTTAGGATGCGACCAAGACAAGCTTTCTCCTTCAATTCCCAAATGTTGTCATTGGTTTTGAAAAGTAATACAAAGTTGGACTGCAGCTATGTTTCCAATTAACATTTGTTACTGACATTATATCGACAGTACCTACTTTTTAGGCCTCTAAGATAATAATATGATTATATAATGTCTAAGATTTATAATTATAACATGATCAATATTTATTTACTATTCCCAAGTGGGAAAATTTGTCACACACTTGCCACAAAATAAACACTAAGCCTGTTGTAACAGGACCCAACAAAACAATTTCTATTCCCTAATCATAGGAGTTTTTAAGGATTTGTGATTTTGCAACATAATGCAGTAACACAGTAATAACAATTATTTCTTCTGTGGTTTTGAAAGTGTAAGCATTTGTAGCTTGCAATGGTAGTATAAGATATTAATTTGTTTTAGACTGTTAATAATAGCACAGGAACTGGCCAGTCCTCTAAAAAAAATCAAAAAGACACTAAAGCCCTTAAATACAATAAAAGGAAAAATCAGGCAACTATTGATATTTTTAATGACTTAATATATTTAATAATTAAATGAAACTCTGTACACAAGCAATATTAAATTGCAAAAACGACAATTTATAGTATTACCGAATTGCCTCCTCACACAAACAGTATAATTCGAAGCAAAACTATTTACATAAACCTAACAATTGTTTACGTAGCCTTAAATTAACAGTAAAATAAGTTTATCCCCAAGATACAAAAATGAAGAAATAGTGAATTAATACAATATATTTTTTAAATTTTTCTTTACAAAAGTAGTGTATGCTAATAAAACAAACATGAACATCAACCTCGTCCAAAAGACTATCGATAATCTATTTCACAAAAAGAAATAATTTTAATACCTAATAAAAACGAGAAGGAATGGATTTCAATTAAAGAATTTAAGAAATCACCTAGTTTAAACTAGGTTTTTTAAGTTGCATTTTAGACCTGCAAAGACTTTGATGTTGTTATTTTACGTCTCAATCTCACCTACATCCAGACGCTTACACCGACATTTATACAACCGCGGTTGTTTATTTAAATATTAAGTAGGAGAAATTATAACAATGTTTCAGCAGCATGAAAAAATAACAACAAAATCAGCTAATAAAATGTCTTTTATATAAATCTAGATAATTAAGTTTCTACATAAAAAAAAGTTTAGCACACTGCACTTGACCGTTCCACTCAAATGTTGGTCAAACATCACTAAAACCCAACCCAGCTTTGTTATTCACTAAACCCCAGCAAAAACCCAAACACAACCCAATTTTGTTACTTTTCTTATTATTTCTTCTTGCTTTTGGGATAATGTTATTGTATGTAGATATACATATACATAGATTTAGGTCAATAAATTTTATTAAATTCCAAATCATTAATAAATTTCCAAATTTAAATTACTAAATAGTCATAAATATAAATGGCGCTATCTTTTTCAGCTTTTTTTAAAACTGCCTATTAAAAATATTCATCAACAAGCAAACAAACGGATATGAAATACACCTGATTTTGATAAAATACGGTCATAGAGCATATGGTTTGAACAAAAACGATCGATCTGTACGATGCAAGTGAGTACGGGACGCGGAGCGTGGGTGTTACACGCCTGCGTGTTAGCTCATTGACAACTGCCCCAGTGCCAGTAACCTTTCCACGGCCGCATTCACGTCGCCGAATGTTGCTATCAGTGCTGGAAAATAAAACAAAGTTATATTATTTACTTTAGTATGATCACCCAGCATGAGGAATTTTGTATATTGACAACTTGCTGTGTCAATAATATAAGTATTGCTATAGCGTAGTGGAATGAAAAAAATCAAATCACTTGTATTCAATTCTACTCTTCAAAGTTAATTTTCGAAGAAATTATTATACAGACAGCATTATTTAAAACTTTTAGCCTAACATTGACTTTAATGTCTGTAATTTCAACAACCATAATTTCAGGTGAATTTTCATAAAAACAATTCTTACCAATTGAGTACATTGCATGTGGAAATAAAGCTTCTCATTATAATTATTCATGTCTTATGTAAAACATTCATGGAATTAAGAGTGGATTGACTTTCACCTCCCATTTTACAAAAAAATTGGGAAATACTGAAATATGTATAATGTAATGTATCAAATTTAAACAATCAAATCAGTCTATCAAATTAACTCGGCACAAACCTTGCAAGTTGGCTTCGCGGTTCAGGAATCCCATTGCTGTGAGCTGTTCAAGCTGCTGCGAGTAGCGCTGCTCGGGCGGCTGCTGTGAGTTGGTCTGATTGTTGGACATAGCTGACACCATCCGCTGCATGAACTATATAAAAAATGATGTTAACTACATATTACTCAGATCGAGAATATTTTTTTATTCCAGCTTCAATAATATAATCTAAATTGTTTTACTTGTAAACTGATTGATGTTTGTTCGTTCGATACGACTAGTAAACAATAAAGCGAATTCATTCTTGTAGCGAGCTGATAATGTTCTCTCACCTGCGTAAAGAGCTCAGTGTTGTGCTGCGGACGGTTCTGCGGCGGCGCGGCAGGCGGCGCGGCGGGCTGCGCGGCGGCGCCCAGCCCCAGCGAGCTCACCAGGTTGGGCGCCGCAGTACGCAGTTGCTCCATGCCCTGCTGAATCTGCAGCAATGCGTTCAAAGCCTGTCAACAAACATGCAGACTCACAATATTTTACCCCGCGCTTTCGTCTCTGAGGATTTTTGATAAGATTTCAGTAAGAAATTTTGCCCATTTAGATTTGTTAGACTTTAAAATTTTTAATAATTATTTGATATCAGCATCACAGGCAAAACGTTAATACAATTTTTTTCAAAATCTATTTTTATATTAAAATATTTCTTCAATATAAATTGTTAAGGAATTTATTTAAAAAATCGGCCTGTGTGTCTCCTAGTGTGTAAATAGAATGTGTGTATAGGATATAACAAAATTAGTAACACAATAGCTAACATAGGCGCTAAAATTTTGCACAAAAATCTATTGACCAATAATATCAGACCTATCAAAAATGAGTCAATCTGACAAAAAAAAATAATTTACCATAAATGCATTGAAGTAGATTCAAAAATCTTACCTGCGGATTGGACATCATTTGTTGCATCTCTGGGTTTTGTAATTGAGCTAACATCTGTGGCATCATCGTACGGATCTGTTCCTGCAGCTGTGGGTTATTCGCGAACATTGGATTCTGGAAATACCATATAACAATATAAGCATAACATGCACCATTCCAATAAAAGATGACAAAAGACATTGTCATGACATGCATGACATGCTAAATTATAATCAGTAATTTTAAAAATATGAATTTTATTTAGTTCATCATTTAGTTAAATCAGCCAAAGTAATTAAGCCAATGGAGTATCAATACCAGTATAACGTTATAAATTATAGTTGTGATTTGAGAATTTTGCCAGGCGACAGTACATAAAAAGTATATCAATGAACTTGATAGTCAGTATTCATATTACCCATAAAAATATAATCTGGCTGGCATACATTACATTAATATTTATGATTGATGGCAAATGGTATTGTTTGATAAAAAGATGAGTAGTTGTTAAGTATTGCATGCCACAATCCAGATTCTAGCACCTGGTTAATAAGTTGTGATGCCATATCAGGATCGGCTGAGAGCGCTTGCAGCATGTTGCTGGTGTATGGCGCAGACAGCATGGACTGCACGAGGCGAGGGTTCTCAGACATCTGCTGCAGAAGCGACTGCATGCCCGGCGTGTTAATAAGGCCCGGCCCCGTGCCAGTCCCGGTGCCCGTCCCAGTACCACCACCTCCCGTGCCGGTACCGGTACCGCTACCGGTACCACCTCCGCCTCGCTGCCATGGGTTTGGCAATGGTTGCCTATTCTCTGCACCCTGTTGAGGGTTTGTGCCATCTGAAACATTGAAGTGTTTTCATTATACTCGTTGCATATAATATACTGAAATAATAGGTTTGAAATTTTGTTCTCCTAAATTCTAAATATTTCCAGTTACATAACTAAGAGTTTATAATTAATGAGTTCTGTACAATGATATTTTTTTTGGTAATTGTTTTTCCAAGTAACGGTAAATTGAAGTAGTCTGTGCTTCACCCAAAGTATTTGTTCATTCTTATGTAAAACAAATACATGTTTCAAATATTATTCTTTCAACAAAAACATTTTCAAAAAGTTGTATATCTTTATTACCAGAATTGTCAACTAGTCCTGAAAATGGATTCCCTGCCATGCTGCTAGCCACATTTAACATTGGTTCTTGAATATCCCTGTACATACGCTGCAGTGCATTGTATCCTCCTGGAAAAGTACTTAGTATAAGAGAGGTGGTGATGTCTCAATGATGGATGTCAAAAAATGTAAATGTACTTGTCTAACTTCAGCAGATTATCCTACGTTCGCAAAGGCATGTGTAGTCCACCAATCTGCACTTGCCCCATGTGATGGACTATGGCCTAAGCAGTCTCATATCTGAGAGGGGACCTGTGCCCAGCAGTTGGACAATAAAGGGTTGATGATGATGATATGTCACATTTATGGATAGATTACAATAATATTTCCTTAGTTTTAAACAAAGGCTACAATCCCAGGCATGATCTATTTTAGTTTAGAGAATGTCTGATTAAGATCTTCTTATACAAAGATAGAAACTTAGTTTTAGAAGATTGTAACTTTATGGTAACTCTTATAAACATATTAAAAGTTCCAGAAGAGCATATCAGTCAAATTATTGCCTATTTTAATGATGGGAAAACTTAAAAAATAAGGTTCAAACTTATGTTTGGATCAATGTTATTGTTGGAGTCTGTGCCAATGTTTAATGTTTGTGTTATTTGAGGTATATGCATATGCATGAATTAGCTGGCGCCATGAACAAAATTTTAACATTTTTATTTTAAGGTTAACTGTTATGGCTCACCTTAAACTTAGTCTTTCCACTAAATTCAATTTCGACTCAACTGCAAGCACTGTTCATAGTTTCTGCATTTATAAATTCATCTTGTTTTTTCAGAAACTCAATTCTTAAGAAAAGTGTAATATATTAGCTAGCTCTTTACAAACATTTACCTGGTATACTCTCCAGATTAGACAATGCTCGATCGTGCGAGCGCATCAGTTCTTGCAGCATGGCGGGGTTGCGCGCCAGTTCCATGGTTTGACGCAGCAACTCGGGATTGTTGAGCATGTGACTAATTTCCGGGTTTCTCTATAATGTCATAATATAATCTTATTTTTATTAATTAAGTAGCAATTGGTGTAGCAAAATTTTAAGTCATTATTTAACCATTAGAATTTTATAAACAATTGTTTAAAACAAATCTGTTTTTCTGCTAAAAAATGTGCATTGAATATAAAAATTGGTTCATTGTTTAAAATCTAACAAGTTATTAAATGTTATAAACATAGTATAAATTTATTGTAATGTATTTAATACATTGTGGGAAGTTTTAGGGTTGGCCTTACAGTTAAAGAACAGGTCTTACTATTAAATAATACTTACAGACATCAAGTCTTGCATCTGCGGGTTAGACGTAATAAGTGTGCGCATGTTCTCGGGATCATTCATCATTTGCTGCACCAAAGGGTTATCCAACACTTGCCTCAACATGTCTGGGTTAGACAGGAGTTCTTGTTGCATACGAGCCTGACAAATATAATGTTGAGCCTTATTCATTAAAAAATGAAATTCATAGTTTTCATATTTCAACTTTTTTACAACATAACTGAAAATATCTGGTAAGTAGCTTAAATCAATATTTTTTTTATTTATTCTCTTGCATGATTTTAATATTGACTCAAATATAGCAGACATCAAAACTTAACCATTTATATTATCATACTGTTCTTGTAATTTCAATATGTTATTAAAAGTTGCAAAGATTGTGGTATAAGATTCTTTAACAAAACAATTTCAATATTAGATGAGGTTGTTAAGATCATTGAAGAAGCAGTATGGTTGCAGACCTATATGCTTTAAAGCTAAAACTGAGACTGAGACACAAGTGTTGGAAACTCTGATATTGGAGGGAAATATCCACTATGGGTTGCTGCAGTGCAGGAGCAACTATAATAACTCCAGTGTTAACTGTATCTAAGAAAAGCCTTAAATTTGATGTTTTACTGCTTTACCAGGAGTGATAGTACGTTTAAGTGCTTTGGTACCAAATTTTGCAATCATCATTTGTAAGGCAGAGTTCAATTAGTATTTACTGAAATTTTTATGTTTGTTCAACAGCCATGTATTTAAACCATTTGTAAGTAATTTAGACAAGTTTATGTAAACATTCACAAAGCTGGCAATGAGGATGTTAATGAACTTCATATGCCTTTTAGAACACTTTGGAGCATGCACTTAAGTAAGAGATAAAAAATTTACATTAATACACATAATTTTGTAAAATCATAGATGCCATGGGATTAAACCAGAGTGGCACAATGAAATTCAAATGACTATGATATCATTAGTGTAGCAATAAATATAATAACAAACAAAATCACAGTTATCATACCTGTAAGTCCATAAAAGTGCTCTGACCTAAACCCAAGCTCTCCAAACCAGCAAGACCACCCAATGAGTTCAATCCAAATGGTGTAGCACCAATATCAGCTACAACAAAAAGTGGGCTTATTGATTATTTCCACCCATATAATTAAATTAAAGTGTCAGTGATTTTAATAGAACTTAATTTTTTATTAGCTTACAGATTCATTAACATGATACCAATATTGAAAATAGTATTTCATATATATTTGTGTATTTTCTTTATGCCTGTATTTTCACAGAACTTTAAAAAAAGATTAGGCATTATCAAAAAAACTAGTATCATAATTGTTATAGGTAATGTTGACCACTTACCAGCAGGTGATCCATCTGCACGTTTTGTTTGGTTTTATAAAAAGAGAATTTAGTGTCTATGATTTTTTCACTTACTTAGGCACTAACTAAAGAAATTCTTCTAACTACGAAACTACAACGATTATTAATCTAAATGAGTTAACATAAATATGTCAAAGAACATGGTTATGATGATTCAACAAAACAGATTCCTAAACTTTCTTCAATAACATAAGAAAACAAACTCTTAATATATTTAACTAATACTAATATTTTCCATAGATATGTCGTTCCGAAACCTTTAGGTTTGTGTAATGGATGTAATTAGCTTACTAGAAGTTGATATGTAATTGGTACCTGGCGGACGTCGCGTACTTCCCTCGGGCTCCGGTCTCGGGGGCGTTTTGATCACGAGATGCACTGTCAATCCGTCCTTGATATTGTGCTGTTTAAGGGTGTCTCCATCGTTCATAATTTTTCCGGCGAAAATGAGACATAACTGTTCGGGTTCAGCATTGAACTTCGGCGACAAGACTTCCTTCAGCTGAAATCACGACTCAATATAAACTTCGTCTTGCCGAATAATTACAAGGAATGTCATCACTGATTGCGTATGCAATATCTATGTTATTACGCCATGAATGAGAAGTTTAGAAGCACTATACTTACTTTTTTAATATCGGCATCTTCTTCGATTTCCACTTGCTGCTTCTCCTTTGGTGTTTTAACGGTAATTGTAATCTTTTTAGGTTCTTCCTGGCCTTCTGCCATTTTATCAAATCTAGATGACTCTGTACTTTGGCGGAATAGCAAAAATATATAGCACTAAAAATTTGACGACTAGCAGTAAGTACAGATAAATTTAAAAACTATGTGGAATGTTGAATTAGGATGACTCTATAGATAAATAATGACGTGCTATAAAGGTGCTGCAGCCTGCCATCTAGTGAAGTGAAAAAAATTCGATAGGTCCGCGCACTATGCGCGTCTTGCTCGTGTATTTATTTTAGATATAAAACTTCGTAGTAAGATACTCAGTCATTATTAGATAAAAATCTGCAAAGTATTTATTTAAGGATGTTTTAAGCTTTCGTAATATAAATAGAAAAGGTTTATAATTACTTTGATTTTGATTGATTCTATATCTCCAATATAAGTTTATCAGTCAGTACTACTATGTATTCTGTATGGATGGCTATATACTACAAAATAAATACATCCATATACAACAAAAGGGGCCTATTCACAGACTTTGAATTCACAGAATTTGAAGTGAAACGTCGCGTGGCGTTACACCGACCAGCCCAGCTGCAAAATTGTTGTGAATTAAAAAAGGCAGTCTTGTAAGTCTAAATCAAGTGTTACAATAAAGTGCAATGAATAAAGCGATACTGTAGTACGTAGGACTAGAAAGTTACAAATATAACTACATTAACGCTACAAGCAAGTCTGTGAATCTACCGTCTAAAGTGTACACATACATGAACGCAAAAAAATAAAAATAAATCAGAAATTTTTACATTGTGCACTAAAAATGTAATATAAAAATAAGTGTATATTGTGTGTTACTTATAAATATATGGGTATAAAATTATTATTTTTACGTAGATTTGTGCGTAGTGATTAGTTACCATTGCAATTTTTATATTTGTTTTCTTACGTCAAAGTCATCATAGAAAACAGCTGTCTGACAAATAAAAGCAAAAAAAGAACAAATTCCGACAATGTTCCTAGCAAATTCTGTATGAAATTAGTAAATAGTAAAGTAAGTAAGCGATTCTACTAATAAAAAATAACGTTCGTAATCATGACATGACATGACTATATATCGCACAGTATTTTTATTGCAGCGGTGTTTTGGACTTTGCAAGTAGTCATTGTGATATTTTTTATTGGAGCTTTGTTATTGCATGCTTGAAAATGTATGTATATATTTATTGAACCCCATAAATATATTAGAAATATATTGAACCACTAATGGAGGTAAGAAATTTTAAAATACTGTACTCGTATATTTTCCATTGTCTTCAGTTAGTTTTAACAGTTTATGTTTTAGCTGAAATTACCCGAAAGTTTATTACACGATGAGGACCAATTATCTCATCGTAGCTCTAAGCCAAAATATTATGTGCCAATGCAAAGAAAGCATGATAAAACTCTTGGTATGTAATCATTCTCTTACTTTTCATTAATTTTGCCGAAAATGTACAATTAACTTAATATCAAACATTATATTCAATTGTAGATGACAAAAATGCATCAGAAAGTTTCATTAATGAAGAAACTACAAAGAATTTAACATCCTTATTGATGAAAAATTATGATACAAAACTTTATGGTGAAGATGATACATCACAACCCACATCTCGAGCTGCTCCCATTATGCCATTAGAAACCAACAAGCAGCTTAACAAGAAAAAAAAAAGAATGAGGTGTGTACAAATTTCTCATGTAGGTATATAATAGCTTACATGCCTTCATGCTATCCTCTTTGCAGTACAAAAGTATAGTTTGCAAAATGTGATTTTTCTAATGGTGTTTTTATCATTGTTTTTAATATCAATTGATTTTGATTGATGAATTTATTAAAATCCATATACCATATCTATAGCATTGTTAATCAATCTTGATAAATTAAGTATGTAGTCTACCTGCCTATCTGTTTTCTGCCTACCTGATTTATCTAGATCTCAAATATCAATATGTTTAACCAACTGCCGGTATGAATCTATACGCAAAGTTGCTAGTACATTTGGTATGCGAGAGGTGTCTGAGGAGGATGCATGGAACTTCTACTGGACTGACATGAGCGTGTCAGTAGAGAGAGCCAAGGAGATGAAGAGGTTTCAACGCATCAATCATTTCCCTGGGATGCTGGAGATTTGCAGGTGTTTATTGCTCACATGCTTCACACATATAAATAATAACAACAAAGAACAAACAAAGAATCAACTGGGATGATTTTTTTTTTCTTTTTTTTTATATTAACAGAATAGCAAACGGGCGGGTCTCTGCAGCCCATAAACATCCACATCTGAGATTGTATGTAGATGAGTTGCAAATTTTGAGGAGTAAGTTGGAATATCTCTTGTCCAATGCCTTCTGCCTAACCACACCCTTCAAACAGAAATACAGCAGGTCTCACAGCTGGTTTATGACAGAAATAGGTGTGTTGGTGGTCCCGCTGCAGGCGAGTCTTCAACAACCAACAACCAACCAACCAACCAGCAAACTTTAATAAATAAGAAAAAATAATAATTTGTGACATGAAGGATTAGAATCATAAATGGCACCAAATTATTTCTGTAGACCAAAAACAAAATAATGACATGGCTTATATTCTTACTTTGAATATAGGTTACTTACTTACTTACTCCGCTGGCGCAGCGACCCAATTGAATATAGGTAGCTTATATAAAACTTTTAATGTGTAGTATCAGTAAATATAAATTGACTAGCTTTTTACTTTTTCATTGTGAGCTTGGAGTTGGCAAGTAAATGAATGAAAGTTATAATTACTTACAAAACTGTGTTTATTATGAAATGCCACTGGGCAAAAAAAACTAATTAAAATTTTGTTTATTTCAAATGAGTCTTTTGCTGATTTTTGGCAGTTGTACACTGCAAAACAAATGAGTATGACTGAGTGAAAAACCATAATTTTTTTGCTTGTTATTAGAAATTGCATAACAGAATCTTTTTATATAACTGTTATCTCTTTTTAGAAAGGACCTTCTTGCAAGAAATTTAAATAGAATGCAGAAAATATATCCAAAAGAATACAATTTCTTTCCAAAAACTTGGTGTCTTCCTGCTGAGTGAGTTATTAGAAACTTGTTATTAAATCAGCTGAAATCAACATTTATATTACCTACCTATTCATAGTTTTTGTGTAACTGTATAAATATTTCAGTTTTGGTGAGGCATTAAACTACAGCAAATCACGAAAGAACAAAACATTCATAATAAAACCAGAATGTGGCAGTCAAGGCCGTGGCATATATCTCACTAAATCACTGAAAGACATCAAACCTACAGACAAACTTATTTGTCAGGTATATTTATATATCATTTCAACATGTTATTTATACAGATTTTATTTGTAATGTCTAGTGTGACTCGCATTTCGATAGTGTGAGAACTGCTGTGTTTTGGTTCGAAGGGTGTAGTTAAGCACAAGACACTGGACAGAAGGCATACAAACTTAATTTTTAGTAGTAGCAACGCATCCACATACAACCTGAGATAGGACTGCCATCCTAATTGAGGTTATATGTGGATGTCCATGTAGGTGGCCTACATGCTCATTTGCTATTCCGACAATGTATAAAATATAATGAAAGTTATTTATTTACTATCAGGCTAAGAATCTAAGAAAGAAACATAGTGGTTAAGAATCTCGATCTCGCTCCGGTTGGTCGGGGTTCAAATCAAGCAATTAATTTAAAATTATTTCTTATTAATTAATTAAATAAAATAATTAAAAAAGATTATCAGTCGCTTTAAAGGTGAAGGAAAACATGCAGGGCTGAAAGCTGCGAGTTCTCCATAATGTTCCTAAAGGCATATGAAGTCTACTAATCCGCACTTGGCCAGCATGGTTGACTATGGCCTAAACCTTTTCATCTTTGATAAGAGACCTGTGCCCAATAGAGGAATATAATGTTGATACTTTTCGAACCCATCCCATTTAATCCAAAGACACACACATGTCTTTCTGGTTAAATTTTTATCATTATTTTAGGTTTATTTGTCAAAGCCGTACCTGCTCGATGGTTATAAGTTCGACATCAGAGTGTACACGCTTATAACATCTTGCGATCCTCTTAGAATATTTGTGTATAATGAAGGTTTAGTAAGGTGCGTACACAATAATTTCTATTTTGTACTTAAAATATGTATAACTTATACCTGTTATAATTATGTGGTATTTTTTTTAGATAGTAGTTTGTATAAAATAAAAGTGTACTTATAGAAGTTTCGTACATGATTTAAATTTGAATAATTAATAACGCTAAAAAATACAAACATGTTTAAGGTTTGCTACAAGCAGATATGCAGATCCCAATATAAACAATACAACAAATGTGTTCATGCATCTCACTAACTATGCTCTGAATAAACACAGTCGTACTTATGTGTATGATTCGGAAGCAGGCAGTAAGAGGTAAGAATGAAATTGATTTAATAATTTTAACAATAGATAAACCGAACGTGTATTGTGAGCGCGCGTTGGCGTTATCAACACTATTATGATATTATACTAGCTGTCGCTCGCGGCTTCGGTCGTGTGATCTTCAAAACATACCCATGCAACATGGACCTAAACGATATTGTCATGTAAATAAACTAATTTGTTGAAACATTTCGCGCGCCACCTGTTGTAAAATTAATAATTGAGAAACTTTCCCGGTCTTGCAGACGATAACTTCCCAAAGTTTCATCGCAATCGGACGAATGGTTTTAAAGCGCATAGAGCACCAAGTCTGCTCTAGAAGATTTGTTTGTCTTTGGATTTATTATATAGATATTACTATCTCTATCTAAACTTTGTATAATTGCAATGAGTTTGTTTGTACCGAATATCTGAGGTGGTATTCAATGTCAGGCTGAAACGATAAGCGGAATGTATGTCCCAACTTAGACTCGAGAGCTAGAGAAATATCATCGATTGACCAACTCAGACTCTAGTTCTATTTGTGGTTGGATACATATTATGTGCATTGAGCACTTAGGTTACTCAGTTCATGCTCGTTCGCCGTTTATTGCTAACTAATCGTATTAGAAGGATCTTGATAGCTTGTTATAGTAAATTCTGCCAACTATAGGAAGATATCGACGCTTAACAAGATCCTGGTGTCGCAAGGCATCGATCTGGACCGTCTGTGGCACTCCATCGACCAGGTGATCGTGAAGACGATCATATCCGCGTGGCCTATTCTCAAGCACAGCTATCACGCCTGCTTCCCCTCTCACGACATGGTTCTGTCATTCTGTCCTGTCCTTAGTCATTTTATTACGATGTTTAGAGATTTCAGAGTATATTACATTGAGATTCTTGATTCTTTAAATTCCTGCAGTTAAGTCGAACGCTCGCCTGCGGCGGCACCCCCTATTTCTGCCGTAAAGCAGCAGTGTGAAAACTGCTGTGTTTCGATTTTAAAGGTGTGGTTAGGCAGGATACATAGGGCAACAGACATACCAACTTAGTCGTCAAGAGTAGCAACGCAGCCGCGTACAATCACACATGGCTTTGGTCATGCTTGTATACACCGCTAGTAAGCGATCTAGAATGTTCTTTAATCAATAAGAAATCTCTAAGTGTCAATTTATCGTTGTAAACTTTTGATCCATATAAATTTCATTATTTAGTGTGTACTATCTTAGTAACTATTACATTTCATATACTTGCTACATTTTTCAAATAAGCAAAATTGGTATTGCGGTATAATTTAAATACCGAAGCGTATAGTGATGTACTGTATAATAATATCGTACCTACCAAAAACAATAATAGACAAGTGTATGTTTTAAAAATAATTAACTGCATCTCAATCCACCCACAATGTTTGAAATGAGGGAGTATTGCGAGTTACCCAAGTTGATGTGTAGTTACTAGTTACATAATACAGTCGATAATATTACAGCGTATTCTCGTAGACCCACTATGCATTATTGACCAAGTCATATCTTATTAAGTAGATATCTCTATGTATGGATATTATATTATTTGTTTATGTCTTTTCGCCGTCTCAAAGGATTGACTGGAGGAGAATGTTATCAGACATCAAGGTCGATCTTTGTAATCTTAGATTTACAGTCCTAAGGTTGAATGTAAATAAATAAATATGCCTGGGTTTTCCGTTAGCGAAATTATTATGATTAAATATGAGCTAAGGGGAGAAAAATGTTATAGCATCGATACTATCGATCTTATGGCATCGATGTATGTTTATCCGTACGTATCGAGTAACTATGCTTCTTAACTTAGT
>DWKW01000721.1:0-14954 GCA_018250115.1 Doberes anticus
CTTTACGGCAGAAATAGGTGTAGCGGTGGTGCCGCCGCAGGCGAGTCTTTGACATAAGACTCTACCACCATCCAACGACCGTTATTGTCTCACTGCCGGGCACGTGTCTTCTCTCAGAGTTGAGCGACTGTAGACCATAGTCATCACATTGGCCAAGTGTGGATTGGCGGACGTGCCTTTAAAAATATTATAGAGAGCTCTTAAACAAACACGTTCCTCACGATGTTTTCCTTTGCCGTTAAATTAAGTGATAATAAATTTCAAATACACATAATTTTAAAAATTTAATGTTCGTGTCGTGATTTAAACTTCGGCCCACCAGAAGGGCAGCACGAGATTCTTAACCTCTAAGCTATCACTCACTTCGCCCTAGATAGGGAAGTAATTTCTTAAGCTGAAGAAACAAAGCTGGCCTTTGAAGTATTTCTATCCTATCAATCCGTGCGTTACCATTGGATAATGCATTTCATTTAATGATTGGTTTTCAATGTCTTGTAATAAAATGCAAATTAGCTGATTGTTTATATTCAACATGGATAGGTACTGGTTGAATGGTATTTATCGTTTACGTAAGCGGCGTACATGTTTAGATATAGTTCAGATTGTTTCTTTATGTAAAGTAAAGTAAATATATTTCATTACACGTTATATATATACTGTTCATCGGTTTTGAGCATCCTCTTAAGCCCCAAGTTTGATCAAGAGAAAAAAGACGATGTTTTGAAATCAGATTAAAAGCTTTTGTTCAAATTACTGGCTTTGGTACCATAATAAACAAATAAAAAAAATTGCTTAATAGCAAAGGAGCATACATGCCACCTGTTGTTTAGTGGGCACTGTAGCCTATGGAAATCAACATCCAATCTACTAAAACTGAAGTTCTATCTGAGGTCTATGTTGTAATGCCACCTGTTCTGTGCATTCTGCCTAATTACACCCTACAAATTGAAACTCAGCAATTTTCATTGTTGCTTCACGGCAGAAATAGATGCGGAACCCGTAGGCGAGCCTTCGACTCAAACGTCAGATGCAATGACTATGAGACGAGAGGTACGTAAACGTTTCTTTCTACTGATAAAGTAGAAGAAGAAAAAAATTGGTTCCAAAGTCACGGGCGGAAATAGAATAGATTACATTTTTATTGTTCTGGTTTGCTCAGTGGTAGGGGTTACGACAATTTAAATAGATTCGAATTGCGAATGAATGAAGTAATTCTATTAGGTCTCGAACAGTTGCGTTTTTTGCTCACCAGTCGGCAATGGCACGGTTCTCCGCAGTCAACCAATTACGTGCAAAGGTCATTGCTGTGAATTTCACCATCTTTTGTCGCATTGAAGCAACATCTGCAAGTTTGTTTCCAAGTTTCGTTTCTAAGGTACAAGTGGAATGTTTCAAAACTGTCCAACTGTTTATAAGCGGAATGTTTGTGAGCCACGGTTTGCGGATTCGAAAGTTAGTTTCAAGAACAGGGTGTTCGGAAGCATTATTTTCGGTTCGTACATTATTTATGTGTGCCGTGAAATTTTGTTTCATGTCGCCAGACTAGATTCTGTTGTAGTTCATATTCGTTCACATATTTTTCGGGTTTTGGCTGTTCGAGGATTTTACTTCTGCAAAGCAGAAACATCTACAAGATACAAGAACTATGTTTTTCTTAAGACGGTAGAAAGTATGAATAATGGCATTATATTTAACATAGATTACTAACATACATTATAGACACGTATTTTTAATATATCCTCAGTTAAATGTATTCATCAATTTAATTGTGTATGTGCGGTAGTTAAGGTTAAGTTTTACGTTTAAAATTAGATTAAATACAACACTCAATTATTATATATGAGAAAAAAGAATGAAAGGACAGCATTTTCATTGTATAGTTCATGAGTGTAAAATAAGATTTGTAGCTACGCTATCACCGTAGTAGTTAATACCGAAAAGGTCGGTGCTCCGGTGGATCGGTGTTCGAATCCTAGTATGAACTTATGTGTGAATTAGAAATGAATTTTCAAGTGATAATACTTTAACGGTGAAGGAAACCAACGTGAGGAAACCAGCGTACCTTAAAATTCTCCGAAACGTTCACAAAGGCATGTGAAGTCCCCCAATCAGCACTTGGCCAGCGTGGTGGCCTTAACTCTGATCGTGTCTCAGAGAAGACCAGAGCCGTGTGTGCAGACGGAGAGACGGACTTAGGGGTTGGCGATATTGCATCTGTTATATGTAAGATATACCGCCGCTCAGTCGTCTAACAATAGATAAATAACAAATGCAATATTGCAAGCAATGATTATAATCACTACAATGGCTGCACTTAAAATCAAATCGTGCTACAAACATTTTCGGTTCGATCTCCCTACAATCAGTCGTTGAATTTCATGTTCTATTACACGGTAATAAAAATTATATTATATTACGGGGTGTTTCTCAGTTGCGTCCTTGCAATCTCGTGCGCTAGCAATTTGGACCGACCCTTTAGCGATGATGAAAACACGATACGTGCGGTGTCTGAGAGTTAGGCTCTTGTCTCACCGCAAGTTAGTTTTGACTGTATTCTGAAATAACGAAAGAAATGTTATCAATGTTGTATGTGCATACCCACACATTCATATATACATACGTATTCGTCAGAAATACACGACTTTTAGCCGCTTTTTAATTTCAAAGAAGAAAAATGGCGGTTATTCGTTATAGGCGATGTTGAAGATTCGTCTGCGGCGAAAGCACCCTATCTGTTTCTGCCGTAAGGCAGCATTTTAAGCATTGTTGTGTTTCGGCGGAATATATTCAACACGAGGCGTTCCATCTTAGTCGTCACTAGTAGGACTATCTGAAGTAGTTACTGAATGCGTTGCTTCTCCTAAGGACTAAGTTGAAATGCTTCCTGATCAGTGTTTTTTATCTAACCACACACTTCAAACTGAAACACAGCAGTCCTCACACTGCTGCTTTACGTCAGAAATAGGTGGTGTCACATACATCGACAGCTGTGCTTCGGTTTAAAGGGTGTGGTTAGAAAGACACTGTACAGGAGACACTCCAACTTAGTCCTCAGGAGTAGCAACGCATCCACATACGACCCTGAGGTCTTTCTGAAAAGGACTTTCGTCCTAGATGAGGCTTGATGTTGATGTCCATGGGCTGCAGTCACCACTTAACATCAGGTGGCTTGTATGCTTGTTTGCTATTCTGACAATATAAAAAAAATGAAATCTACCGATATTCTTACGTTACGTTTCGATATATTACTATGACAGAAAATTTCGTGGCTAAATCGCGCTTCACGCTATATCGCTCGTCTTTGAACGTTTTGTGTAAGCCAAGTGACTTATACTTGAATAATATCCTCATTATTACCTTAATAGCTCATCTCTGAATTGGTCGGGATTCGCGCTAGTAATAACCGGCATTTTGAAAGCCCATTCCAGTTTTATTACAATTTCTCTCTTTTAGCTCATCAAGCAACACGCGATCGGCAGCCTGATGGTGAACGCTGGGACTGATATTATTTAGACAGGTTAATTAGACTACTTTTGCCGATTGCTTGTTCATGAGCTTCTGTTCGAAAGCTAATTTCGCTGATTGTTACTTAGGTTTTAGATTTAGCTTCGTGTTCGGTTGGCATTGAAATGTCATATTTTTGATGCAGTTTACGTGTTCAGTTTCTTTTGATGATCAAAATTTTGTTTTGCTGGAATCAGAAGGCGCAAGACCGGACTGTCCTATTCTGTTCTGTTATTATAAAAAACAATAATAACTAATTTATTATTCATTAGAAATCTCCATATATCAGGTGGTGAAAGAAAAGCTGATGACAAAGACAAGACAAAGACAACACATATGTACACTCAGACCAGGAATACATAACATAAAATATAACACGAAATAATACGGACGTCGATATTTTAATACCGAACAACTGATATTAATGTCGAATCGTCTTCAAGAACGTGTCATCTCAACTATCTCAGAAGTTCAGAACCATGAAAACTGACAAAACAAACGCAAATATCTCACGTACAGATAAAAAGGGTAACCACACTTCATATACACGTGTCTACAAAAAATAGTAGTAAAAATAGTTTGTGATAGCCTAGTAGTTAAGCATCTTGAACCCGCTACTTTGGTGGCTCGAGGTTCAAATACTGGCACGCGCCGCTATTTATCGAAATATTGTCACTCGCTTTAACGATGAAGAAAAATATGGTGAGGAAACCTGCATGCCTCAGAGTTCTTCATAACGTTCTAAAAGGCATATGAAGTCCGTCAATGCGCACTTGGCTAACGTCCACCACGTTGTCCACTATGCCCAAAACTCTCTCATCCCGTTTTCAGAAGTGGGACGATAATGAGTTAATGATGAGTACAAATATGATTTATTGCATAAGCAATAATTGCATTGCATTATTGCACACCAAATTATAATAAAATAGAAGCTAAAATAAAAATTGCGGCCTTATTCAGATAGCGATCGCTTCCAGGCTATCAGAGAAAAAAGGACAGAGCGATGAGAGAAAGATTAGTGCAGTAGATAACCAGACACTAGATAAATATTTGATGGTGGTAAAGTCTCACGTCGATGCACCTATTTCTATGTGATAAAATTAATTTCTAGCCGTATTACCGTTACGCAAGACGGATAATGGCCTCTAAAATTATTGTTTCTGTAACGTTATTTTTAACGTGGGTAGAGTTCGTGTCAGTCTCAACTAGGGTTGTCAATTGAAGTACATTGCATTGTATTTAACTTTAAAGACTGATAAACAATTGTATAGCGTCCATCATTTTATTTTTGTTTTTGTATTAACTGAATAGCAACGGAGCATGCAGGTCACCTGAAAGCGGTCACCGCAATCCATGGACATCTATATCAAATCACAACTAGTTTAGATTACCTGAGGTCGTGCGTGGACATGTTCAGTGTCTTCTGCAATTCCTATATTTCTTCAGCTTTAATTTTGGAAAATTTGTATGAATACAATGAAGAAATTGTTTAGCTGTCGGTATACAATAAAAAATAATTCTTTGATATAAAATTCATTTCAATACAATCTTGCATTACAATAATTCTATAATCGGAATATTTTGCGGTTTACGCGTGTCAGTATAAACCTAAATGTACATAAATGTCGGCGCGTAGATCCATACTGTATTATTATAATTCTTTATTCGACGACCCGTATGGCGCCGCCGTGGTCAATTTGTGGTCTGCCGTTCGCAAGATCCTGGGTTTGATCCCCAGGTATTTAAATTCATCATTCAAATTTATGTACCCGCTTTGGGTATTTGTATTTATGGGTGGGTCGGTGGGGTGGTCGGTGGATACTGGTATCTGTGTGTATCCATGGCACCCACTACACAGGGAATCTCAGTGTGGGGCTTTAAGCGTGAAATGTTATTTATTTATATGCATTTCTAAAGTATTTTCTTGCAAAATAGTGCTGGCAATCCTACATTTTGTAACGCTTAATCGACCTTCGGCTTGTTATCGTTGTCTATTTAATTGAGATCCCATATTTAGTTCACGCGAATGTTATTGTGACGAAGGTTCTCTAGCTCAAGATTGACCGACATACATATTTTGTTATTTAAATTTATTACATAATAAACGTTTTGCGACGCACTGATATTCTTGGGTCAAAGACGACAAGCGTTTGACGACCCATTTGGTATAATGGTCAACATTCTGGTTTAACGTTCGGAGAGTCCTAGGTTCCATTTCCATCTGGGCAGAAATTTTAATGATTAATTTAGATTTTTATTCCTGGTCTGGGTGCAGGTGTTCTTATCTTTGTGTGTGTCCATGGCAACAGGTGACCAGCATGCTCGTTTGACATTCTATAAATATAAAGAAAACTATGTGTAGTGTAAGTAGTGTAAATACATTGATAGAATTGAAGCATCTGTTGAATAAAAAAAAAACAATTAAGAGCTACATTTCAGCTATTTTCCATCAGCAAGTCTGTTAAACTTACTTACAATTTTAAATCAATATTTATTCAAACATGAATCTCGTATATACATATTATGTGTATGATATTGATTCAGTGAAATGGGGAGAGATAAGATTTCTCAGATCCAATTTAAACGGAGATACTGCATTAGCGGATCTCATCATAGATAACGACTACCTTCAGCTTGCCATTAACATCGATACGACAAGTGATGATGAAGAATTATACCTAATTATAGATGCACTAGAGCAGCGATAGCTTTGTAGTTAATCTTGAGCTGTCGGTGGTTCGGAGTTCGAAACAGCACGCACCTTTAATTTGTCGAAGTTCTGCGCCTCTTGGAATTTAGTTATCACTTGTTTTAACAGCTATGGAAAGCATCGTGAGGGATTGTTATCAAAGGAAAGTGAAGTACACAAATCGGCAATAGGCCAGCATGATTGACTGTGTCCTAAGCTCTCTCAATTTCAAGAAGATACCCTTGTCTAAAAACCAATAACTAAAAACTACGAAATATTTACTCACCTCGCCTTTACTTTATACGTTGAGATACGATGAGAAGACTTTCTCAAGAATCGAGTAGTTTGAACTTGGTAGTCTTAAATCGAAGATTCGCCTGATGCGGCACCACTGCCGCACCTATTTCTGCCGTAAAGCAGTACTCGCAGTAAGCAGCAGGTAAGGCAGAATATAATGAACAAGAGGGATACTAACTTAGTCCTCAGGAGTACCACTGCTTTTTGAGATTGGATGTGGACATAGGCAATTGTGCCTAGGTGCTCAGGTGGCATGCATGCTCGTATCATCATCATCAACCCATTATTGTCCCACTGCTGGGCTTCTGGGTCTTCTCTCAGAGATGAGAGAGTTTAGGCCATAGTCCACTACGCTGGCCAATTGCGGATTGGCGGACTACTTTCGTATACTTTTTCTGTAATAGATAAAAAACTGTCCGTCCGAAAAAACTCGTGATGAGGCTTCAAAAGACCAACCTTCCATTCGATTGGGCGTCAAGGCAACTGCATCCTCCAGTATCACATATCAAGCCTTGCGTGCGTGAAGTGGAGCGTGGGTCCGGTGCATTCTCCCTCTACGTGTTAGTATGTACATTCACTGAGATGAATTGTATGCATGTAGCGCTAGTGTTTTTTGATACTGTTGATAGACATGAATTGTCATGTCATGTCATGCAAACAAACATATTTTTTTATGTTAACATAACGACTAAAGGTTATTTTTTATTACTGACAAAATACAATTGACTTTAAATACCCAACTCCATACCCATATACCCAACTCGATGGTGGTAGTCTTATGTCGAAGGCTTGCCTGCAGCCACCACCGCTGCAATTATTTCCGTCGTAAAGCAGCGGTGACAAAACTACCGCGTTTCGGTTTGAAGGTTGTAGTTAGGTAGAAGATACTGGACAGGAGGCATTCCAACTTAGTCCTCAAGAGTAGCAACGCATCCACATACAACTTCCGATAGGACTTCCTTCCCATCTGAGGTTTTATGTGGATGCGTCTTTGGTCATTATATCCATGGTAAGTATGACTTAGCAGACTACAGTGGACTTCCAACTCAGTCCTCAAAAGCAGCAACGCCTCCACATGCGATCACAGACAGGATGTCGAACCTATTTAAGATTGAATGTGGACTTCAAGTACTACAGTGGCCACTAAGATAAGATTGAGTGGTTTAAATATATGTTTGCTATTTTCAACAAAAAGATGAAACCCCCTTAATTGTGTGAACAGCGTATTAAAGCCACACCACTAGGTGTGAAACGTTTATTCTTTTAATACTTTAAATATACCTTATTAATTTATGCAACGAGGCACTATTCGGATATCCTCTCGTATCGCGTATCAAACCTTGTGGAGATGAGTGCAGCGGAGCGTGCATCCGGGGTATTGTCCTCTGTCCGCGTGGATTCTGCATCCAATGGAGAAAACTCATTAATAATACCACTACACTCCCATTCACTTTCCATATCAGGTAACAGTTTTATATGCTTAGAAAATATTTATTGCATGCGGTAACTCACGTACCTCTGTACTGTGCTTGCGTAGATAGAGAAAAATATGAATATTATTTGCTGCTAACTCGTGTGAAAAAATCTGTTTTTTTTACATACTTTGCTACTGACTCTTGTCTGTGTCTGGTTGTGAATATTATTTGCTACTAACTCGTGTGAAAAAATCTGTCTTTTTTGTACATACTATGCTACTGACTCTGGTTGTTTTGTATACGGGAAGTTTAATTGAAGCGAGAAATAAAATTTGAAATATTTTCTTAAGTCGTAACGCGTATATTAAATTTATAGAAGATATATGGAATATATACCTACGAATTGTGACCCGTTGTGTTGGATTATTGAGACCCCATAAGTGCCAATCTAGTCATAAAGGTGGCCGCGTACGAATTGTGTCAGATGGAGACTTAATATTAGATGTTTTGGTGTTATATCCATTCTGGCAATCGATATTTTATAATGTAACGACACAGATTGCGTGTTTCTTTCCTATTCTATAATAAAAATATAAAGAGGTAATGTTTCTTAGTTTTGATGTAGGATATCACCGGAACTATCCATCCGATTCTAAAAATTATTTTAACAATATTTATAATTGACCTTCAGGGACGTAGGGTGTATGTCATCATCAACCCATTAATTGTCCCACTGCAGGGCACAGGTCTCAGTCAGAGTTTAGGCCATACGCTGGCCAAGTGCGGATTGGCAGACTTCACGCGCCTTTTTAGAACATTTTAGAGAAAAATTAGGCGTGTAGGTTTTCTCGTTATGTTTTCCTTCACCGTTAAAGCAAGTGAAAATTAATTCAAAAGACGCACATAATTTCGAAAATTTTAAATAGAGAATATTTAGAGAAAGGTAGCGGGGTCGAGATGCTTAACCACTAGGCTATCGCTCACGTGGGCTGTATATGATCGAAATAAAAGGGATAGACAACGAAAAAACAGTCAATCGAATGCGATTCTTTCGAACGCCTCATTAACGGCAACTCAATGAACTTACAATAGATGGCGCTGCCTGTGAACATTGTTTACAATTAATATATATAATTTTTTTTACTCAACCCATGCGGCCTCAGACGCGGCTATCATCTTTTAAATAAAGACTGCATTTCTCATTTTTCAAAACTCACTGTAATTTGTTTAAATAGTACGTAAGTTACGACGAAATTTATTTATTTACTACGTCTGCCAGCAACCGTTACACGAACACCTATAAACCAGTAAATACCATATAATATGTCTTACTGTACGTGCACAACCTCCTTCAGGCTAACATAGCACATATGATATATTGTTAGGTTAAATTGATACATTGAGTAAATTAAATTAATTTGAAACTACCTGCATTATCTTTTCACTTTAGTTGTCTAAAAATATAAGAAAGATAAGTAAATAAGAAGTTGTTGTATTTTTTTCTTTTTGAAATAGATATAAGCGATGATCCTTAAAAATTGAGAAGGAAGAAAGTCTGTTTATACTAATTTATCTCGTGATCTACAAATGCACTGATGTTCAGCTATGTACCGATGCGGAGTCTGCGCATAGAAAGCGTTCCACTACGCTTCAACGAGTGTTCAATGGTCTTCAATAAATCTCGCGGGCGTCAACATCTCAGGAATGTTCAGTAAATATCGCATTGAAAGTGTTTCTTACGAGTCAGAGTGGTATTGTATGGTTCAAGTCAGTTAATTTAGGTTTTTATACTTATAGTTAATTTAGGTTTACTTAGTTTTTACTTAGTTAATTTAGGTTTTCATACTTATAGCGCCACGGTATGATTCGCTATGTCGTGAGCGCCATAGAGAAAACACACAGAAAGACATGCACACACACAGTCCAGATAGAGAAATCTAAGTTCATCATTCAGAGTACTGCCTTATTTATATGCTTTATTATTACATACAATCTGATTCCAAAGTATTTTCTAAAAACTATATAACTATAATACAGAAATAATAACATGGAAATAAAATTTAACACTTAGTTCATTTTGTTATTGTTCATAACTTATGTTTTCAATATTTGAATATTTACTGGTGTGTTACCACTAGAATTTGTTACTTAAGTGTTGAGCTGCCAGTGTCTGATTTATTTAAGCCTATATTGTTTTCTGCGGTGCACAAAATTTCCTTAAGCGTTTTTAATGATTGATTTCAGACAAGCGTTATTTAACGTGAAATATATTTAGTATTTTAAGTCATAATTTTCTATACTGTATTATTGGTTAAACTAAAAATTAATTAAAAACCATTGTCAGCCTAAAAGATTAAGTAATAAATTATGTAATATGTAAAAGTTAACAAATGAAATAAAGGATAATTGTATTATAACATAAATGCCAGTTTTTTTTCTTCTGTGCCTTAAGTGCCGCTTATTGATATCGTTGAAAAATATTTTTTTAGAACCTTTGCTTGTTGGCTGAACATACAAAAACTATTATGCATTTTATTAATAATTTTATTCAGAATTTTATTGTATGAAATAATATACTCATACTTATTATGTATATTATGTTACGTTTGTACAAAATCAGTTGAATAGCACTTAAGATACAGCTCGACCTCTGTAGCACGCGGCTCCACGTATTTGGGAGGTGAATTGAAATCGATTTCTTTTAGATTACAAATGTAAAGGTACCGTAAATTCATAATTACATAGATGCGTGGTTACATGGAATGGGAGATTCAAATTTTATTCTGCGACGTAGTTTAGGTACAAAATTTTATCGATATACAAAGCTGAAAATGATAAATTACAAATAATGAAAATGAAAAATTCTTTTCTCTCTCTTATGCAGGTAGTGACTGAGACCAATCCTGTGGACATAGAAATATGTTTGTGTTAGGGGGCTCCGCTGTTCCTTACGATTAACGAAAAACAAGCAAATAAACATTACTTACAAACCTAACATGTAAACAAATTTTACAACTAAATTTAATTTACCGTTATACCATATATACTATTTACTACTTGTATTTAAATACGTACGTAATTTAATAATTCCAAACGTATTCCATCATAAATCATTAAATCCGTTCCTAAGAAAAGTTATCGAGCATCAGGCACGACATGCCAGCATTACGTAAAACTTACGAAATACCTAATGTGCTCGCTAAATTACTTCTAAACTTGACTTAGTTTTGTGTAACTGCGATTTTCTAGTTCGTTGCGTTGCAAGTAATAATCGTAACCAATTGGCCTTGTAAGGTAAGTAAGCTTAACAAGTCGGTATGACCGATTACGAACAAAAATGCGGAAATGCCCCATCCAGTCTGAGTTTAGATTTATTGAAAATGCGCTGGGCAGCATAAGAAACAGACAGTGTTCCAGTGCAACTATGTACAGGGCAAAATTTGATGCTTCTGCGGCACGCTCTAGATTCGTGGTTCTATCAACTTCTATATCACATCAACTAATCGACTGTTCACGGTAATGTACATAACATGATATTAAGAATTTAAAAAGTTGAAGCTTTTCTTTCTTCGCCTTGAATAAACAATTGTTTATGAAAAAGAGACGTCACATAAAAACTACGTTTAAATCTTTACGACTGTACTATTCATGAGCAAGACCTTCACTTAGTAATTTAAAAAAAAAATACTCGTTATCAGCAAATGTATTCAAGGCTGAACGTAATATAAAACTTAAACTCTTTGAATGTTTCGTGACTCAAAGATTTGTTATAACGGTTTCGAAATCTGTTCATCCCTGTTGACGAATAAATAAATCAACGGTAAAAGTCAAGGAGCATCCGTTAAAAATAAACAAACGAAACCGTAAGACAACGGTAATATTAGAAGCAATTTTGGAGTTCGAAAAAGAAATCAGCATAACGAATTGATTTTTATTAAAATTGATTGAATTCAGAATTCTCGATGTAATTCTTGTTTGTTTTAATTTGTTTGCGACATTAATGAAGAGAATATTGAATTATTGAAGTAAAGGTACCTTTTTGGCAGAGAAAGCTGTATCAGATAAGATCTTTGTAATCATCTCTCATTGTATGTAACGGTAAAAAAATATGTATTTTGTTCATTATTTTAATATTGAATTTATGCATACGAAGACATTAATTGGTCGTAACACTATTAATAAATTCAAATACCACATGGATTTTGTAATGAATATTTCAGTTTTCGAACAATTTAGGAACAGTACAGGAAGATAAAGATTTTATGCTGATAGGAAAATGTACATTTATCATATTCAAAATTATTTCTATACTTATTTCAAAAATCAGTGAATAAGTAATCAACTCACTCACTCCTGAAGGTCGTGGTCGCCTCTTAATCCCACTTTTGTAATATTTAATTCATTAGCAGTCTATGCGTCTATGATCAACATAATTCTGTTTAGTTTTGAAGATTTTAAACCTGATTGGAGTCTATGAAAATGAATCAAAACTTTTTAAGCCATATAACAGCATTTCAAAAATGTGTAAACGTACCGAAATTCAGTTGCTTGCGCCATATTTCGAAATTGCGTGACCGTTTCATTCGTAAGTTATTGCTAATCAGTCTGTTTGTTGCTTTCAGAATTCGTCAAAGAAGCCTTACCATAAGGAATAAGCATTTTTGAATTGCAAACGACGTAAACGACTCTTAAAGATGGCAAGCGATTATTTGGTTATTAGGAGACAGGGTTTTAAACATTTCCGTTATGGTTTTGAATATAATGAGGGATTGGATTCTTATATTTTATTCAAGCTTGCTTGTAAATATTTTGTAGCAAATTGCTATCTTCATCTTTACATTTGTACGAGCAAATGTAGTCGTTTTCGTGTACAAATAACGTCGTTTCACACTCATAGTTTCACACGCAAATGATACAAAACATTTGGTACGAAGTAAATAACAATATATTTTTTTAAATTTTATCTTTTCTGTAAGTGGACCTTATGAGGCACGAAGCTCAAACCTGTTAAGAAATAATAAAAAAGAAAGAAATACGTTTGACTGCACTACTAACTATGTAGTATACGTTAGTCTAAAAAAGGTAATGGCGATTACTACTGATTTTTAAAATAAATTGCACCAAATTATATTTCTTATTAAAAATTTGTTTTCCAAATTCAGTCTACGCCATACGTTTATTGGTCACCATATCAAATAGAGCAAAAAAACACTGACGTACTGTTGATAGATAACTGTGTCGAAACAAAAGAAGTAGGTAATTGGAGCCAAGTACATTTCTTCCGCAACGCGAGGTCAAGCGTGACCAAGGCGAATTCCTTAAATTACACATTCGTTTAAAATAATTTAATAACTAGAATGATGATATATAACCAACTGATCCATAAGAATAAAAAAAAATCTCCACATACGGCGATTTATTTATCTAGAAGGATTTGCAACAAACAACAACAAAGATCTGTTGTACCAACTTCTGTGAAAATAAGACAGTAGCGACTAAAATGGTCAATTGATTGTCTACAGTTGTTGGGCCACTTTGTATGTAACGCATATCTAAAACAATTGCTTCATGATACGGTCCAACCACAATTATTGATCTGATATGTAGACCATGAAACTGCTCCATTGGCATTAAATTGAACGTTTCTATGTTCTGTTGAGTTCCGCTTTATTCATGATTTGCTTCTTGTTCCATTACACTGCCTAAAGGTCAACTCACTGCATGAATGTAAACGTAACATTGTTTCACTAAATGTGTTGCATTATTGGGTTTAAATACCATTAGTAATTTACATTGGCTGTGCCAGAACCCTTATGCTACCTACCTACCGGAGCCCAATCATCAGTGGTAAGCGAATGAAGTGATGCAGGTCTTATTTAAATGACCCTGCCTACTTTCTCTGCCTCATAACATAATGTTTCTATTATAAGTGCATTAGCTAGCTGGTTGAGAATCTCCGCGGTCGCCTAATGCTATCGAGTTCCAGTAGAAGCCGGGCTCCAGAGGACATTTGCATTAAACATTGACATGGTTTGATATGCTTATCATCGTAAAATGACCGATCTTACAACTCTGCTCACCTTGGGAGTATTGCATTCTTTGTGCTTTATTAATATTAACCAATCAACTTTTCACTGACTTCCAATAACTGCTTGTATAAACGTTATGTTATGTTTATTAATTATTTATTGAAACTGTATTCTGAATTAGACACTGATGCACTGGAATCTACTTGTTGTATGAGTCATAGCATAGACTACATTATTTGACCCATGGAGAATTAGACTCGACAAGTCCTTAACCAATTCATACGAAGTTTCATATGGCGCGGTAGCACTTGCGAAACATTTCTCGACAAAAATCACGATTCTGACATTTGAAATATCGTAACGGGCGGAGTAAAGCGTGGCATTTGTACGCATACCTTTAGAGTCTTTTGAGTAAGGCGACCAATTTATTGCACGCTATCGAAGATACCATTCAACGTTGTACAAGATTTTTTAGGTCTGTTTAATTGTTAGAATTTTGATCGTTATTAAAATTTAAGACACGAAATCTTGTTTTTCTTTCCGAAGTATAAACATACATACATGGATGGACACAGATACTTTAGGTATTGAGATAAAAGATTTTGGTAGAAATGTTCTTATTATTACTATATTATTTATTATATTTACGTATTTTGGGTTATTTAACCTAATACGTAATATAAGAACGTTTTCGGTCAAGAAACCAAAAGTGAAATTCATATTGAGATAACCATTTACAAGGGTAATATGTGGGGTTATAAAAATAAATACATATTTTATATTAACTGTTCCTTCAAAATTTCTTTATATAAAAATAAAAAAGCAAATAATTGAAATTATACTCAATTTCATAGTTTCCACCAGCATGCAAAGCTCATAACATCTTACACATACATATGTATATCTTATTATAATTATCAAATAACACTAACTTGCTTACTTGCGAGCCTCCTAAAGGGCATACGACGTAGAAATCGCCAATCCATAAGGGGCTAACGAAATGTCGATCGCATACCTAAC
>DWKW01000722.1:0-14952 GCA_018250115.1 Doberes anticus
TTACGGCAGAAATAGGTGTAGCGGTGGTGCCGCCGCAGGCGAGTCTTTGACATAAGACTCTACCACCATCAACAAATAACAACCTTTAAACCCCTATTAAAATGCCAAGCTGCGTTGATATCTTATACGTTTGTGAAGGCCGTTATTCAATTACGCATATATACAGGACACTTTTTATTCCTGTAGAACAAACCTTAACTTTTTTTTGCCATTAATCTACATGGACCAACTAGTTTTGTATAAATCATTTGAAAATAAAATGTTAGCTCGTACAAATTATCATTCGTCAGATTTTTTTATTTCTTTATAATCTCTTTAAAATGGGTGTAGCGTTCTCAAAAACCTACGAAGACAAACAGACAGACAGACATACAGAAACAAATTAAGAAAGAAAAAGATTTTTTACGTAAATAGAGGTTATTTAAGCTATAGTCGTACCTATTTCAAAATCACAGGCAGGCTTTTTATGCTGGAATTTCCGAATTTATGATGGCAACTGTAGCAGTAGGTACAGAGTTTAGATTTCATACTTTCAAATTCGAACGCGACCTCAGGAGATTAATTCTAATCATCTGTAAATACACAATATTCAAGAATATTTTATATACTATTTTACTTACACAACTTCAAACATGAACTATGGCTTATACAAACGTTCCTATATTCCTTTCAATACCCAGTTTTGCTATTTAATTTGTTCCTGTGAATTGTGATTCATCTACAAATGTCTCGTGTTCAAATGTTTCTTTACACTTATCAGGCACTGACTAATATCCGTTTATATATTAAGTGAATTATAATCATATCTTATTAAAGAGGATAACTGTTATGAGGAAAACATAATTTAAGGTATCGTTAACAAGATCAAAAAAATACTTCATCTATGATCAAAGCTTTTACTCAAAGCAATTCACTCTGAGCCTTAAACGACAGGAAGAAAAATACATCTTCGCAAAAAAATCGTTTGGCTCGATGACAATCCAGTTCTGTGAGCAGTGACCGTAATAAAGGGAACCGCCGAGACGAACAGGTACCCTGCGGGGATTCCATCACTTATTTATGGGTTTCAGTAACCGGCCCTTAGGGATCCACCGGCGAACACTCCATGAGCCCCGCCGATTCGCGAAATAGGGCCAAATTCGACGAATCGACAAAATAAGGCCGGCCTTGAATAGACGAAATGGGGCAGGCTTCGACGAAATTCGCAATAGGTGCATTTATATAGCCGCCGGGAGGGTTACGAAATATGGGCTGTTGAATAAGCCATTTTGAGGTGATGAAGAACGTGGAGCACATTTATTTCACGAAGAAGAGTAAACATTGCTCTACTACTGAATTAACGTTTGACTTTTTGAGAAAGAATTTGGATATTTACAAAGGTTGTTATAAACATTTATAGATATATTAAGCGATTTATGGATATAAAAATATGTATATTCAAGTACAAAAAAAGATTCATTAAGAGACTACGTTTAAAGAAAAAAAAGTCGAAGGCTCGCAATCGAAGCAGCAGTATGAGAACTGGTGTGCTTCGGTTTAAAGGGTGTGGTTAGGCAGACGACACTGAACGGGAGGCATTCCCACGTAGTCCTCAGGTGTAGCAACGCATGCACACACATCCTCAGATGGAACTTTCATCCTAGTTAAGGTTTGATGTGGATGTTAATCGGCTGCAGTGACCACTTAACATCAGGTAGCCAGAATTCTCATTTGCTATTTATTATGTTAACATAAAATAATCAATTTAGAAATTACAATAAGTAGGTATTACTCCAAAGATACGAATATGTAGAATATATGAATAACTCGGAAATATTACCCTTTACTTTTTGTTTTATCCGCAAGGTGACTCGATTTCAAAGTATACAAAACAAATGTAATTAAAACATATTTTTAATCTTGTAATCAAACTATATTACGAGATTGATTTATCAGTATATTGCGTTTTACAGAAAAGTACGGCAAACTCTATCAAAAAGAATAAGATGCCAACTTAAATCGCTTGGGCGTGTACAGCGAGATATTTTTTTATTAGGTATTTTAATTCTATGATAAACGAGGTCATTGCGGCACATTAACATCCACAGCCAACCTTAGAAGGACCGACAGCTTATCTTAGGTCGTTGCTACTCCTGAGGACGATGTTTGAAAGCCATCCGACAAGTTTATTCTGACTAACCACACCCTTCAAACCGAAATACACCAGTAATAACCCTGCTGCTTTACGGCAGAAATAGCTACATTACTGATGTCGCCGCAGGTTTTTAACATAAAACGCTGCCATCAAATTAATTAATGAGAGAGAACAATGAGATTAAGTAGAATTTGTTTTAGAACTTATGTCTAAGATTTATAGGTAGATACCTACTCTCGTACCACCTGCAGGCCTACAAATATTTGACCACTTCTATAAACTTTTATAATCTATAAATAAAGATAAAGACAAGGGTGGCTTACTATGCTCTTCTAACTGAAATGTTTTTCCCAGAAACAAAATGTACCATTAAATTAACGTAACATTATTTACTTTCATAATTAGGTGAGAGCTTGAAGTCGCATTCATGCTATTTCATAAAATGTATGAAAAAAGTAAATAACAAAATTTAATAGTCAAACTGTTTTATAATCGTCTAAAGTCTAAATCTATAATAATAAGGTTCATCATCTTTTGAAATAATAATCATATTCACACTTTTTCAGAAAATTCTTATAGCATAAAAATAAAAATAAACTTAGGAACTTATATAAAAATTAAGTTATGTTATGTATTAAGTTATGTATACAATGGACAATATTAAATTCATAACTTACACAGGGTTGGGTTATTCACGATCACTAAGTTCACGTTAAATAAATTTTCGTCAAAAACTTGTTCACTGTTTAGTTTTAAACACTTTGTAAGTAAATCACATAACTCGCGCAACTCGATTAAACTTTTAAAACATTAATTTATACAATCCACATTCGATGAAGTAACTTAATTCAAAAGTATAGCAAAGTACGTATATTGCTTATAACATATTTTCGGCACAGTACATTACGAGTCGTAACTCGAAACTGCCGTTATCGTTCGTAACCGAGCCGGTTGAACCGTGACGTGCGCGCCGCGCTCGGCAGCCGCTGGAGCACTGCTGACTGCTGGGCGACGGAGCCGGAGCCACCACGCGGGTGCATGCGCGCGCACAAGGTACCCTCGTTGTAATGTCATTACTATACGCATCAATCAGATTAGTCATCGACTGAGCGATGTAGAGCCCCGGGAACCTCTCGTCCATCACGGTGACGGATGCGAGGTGATACCAGTGCAATCGCACTACACTATAGGTACCATCGTAACAGACTGTTGTAGCCGCGTGGCATCATATACCATAATTTCTTACACAATATTTTTAGAACCCTGACTCTTATAAATGCCTGAGCTGTGCCCACGGAGGCAGTTCCTGTCCATTATGGTGCTACAATGTTTTTGATTACAGTACTAAATCTTACAAAGTAAAATTACTGAATGAATCCTAAATACGACATGCTTGCGTGTATGTATGCGAGCATGTATGTGTGTCTAATTGCGTGGATTGGTTTACCTGGTTATCTATGGTACAATTACATACATGGGCACATACACCCAACTTTTCACCTGTATGAACACACTTACAAATCAAAGTTGACTTAATAAAAATGAGGACAGTTTTTGGCAGTGTTGGTAATTCGTGCTGCATGCTCGTATGTTATTCCATTAAATTAAAAAAATACCTAACTTTTTAAAAAAAAAACACGAGATTCTAATCAGATGTAGTATAAGATTTACCTTAACGGTGAATAAATAAATAATGAGAAAATCTGCATTGTATTCCAAATACGTAAAATACGAGTTTACGTTAGTAGTACTATCTTTGTAACCATATTTCAGCAAATAAACATATGCCTATGAGTTCTCCGTAATATTCTCAAGGGCATATGAAGTCCGCCTATCCTCGCCTGGACAGCGTGGTTGATTATGGCTTAAACTCACTCATCTCTGAGTGGAAATCCGTACCCAGCAGTGGGACGGTAATAGATGCCGAGGGCAAAATTCTAATCGATTTATTTTTATCCATCAATGAAAAGCTAATAAAAGCATGTTGCTAAACGAAAGTTAAAACGATAAAAGAAAGTGCTTCGAACTGATGGTGACCGCCAATTAATTGCGGTTTACAATTTTACGAGCTAAACGACCGACTTCGCAAATGGGCAACCCTTTAAATTTACCTGAAATGGTCGGGCGAGCGCGGCTTCCAATGATTTGCGCCGAAATTTGATCACCCCCTCAATCTACCCATCCTCTATCTACCTCCCCGTGACATCATCAGTGTTTCTTAATAACCGCACTCACTCATTAAATAACTACTACATTTGTTTTGTTCGCGCTGTTTCCATTGGAACCGCTGTGCGTCTTCATTACCTAATTCGGCTCCTCACGCTTACTCGTACACACTTACAAAACAAGTTAGCCTTGCTTCATTTGGTCCTGTAAATTAGTATTAATATAATAATCTTACTGCTCATTTCCATAGCTTCCTGCATTTAAAGGTTAAAATATTTTTTTTTTGTACATTAAAATGTATACACATTTCCATCCTGAAGTATTATCTCAGCCTCCCTTCAAACCACTACACGTTATTGACGTACTCAAGGAGACAAGGAATAAAGTTATTGCAAGATGCTTCCTGTGAAACGAAAGTGCTTCCATATTAGTTGAGATGTAGATTGAGGATGCGATAATGATGAAGGAACGATAGAACAATGCCAATGGTAGGGACTGGGACGGGGCCAAACGATTCATTGTTATATTAGTGTACTGAAATTAATCTCGCAACGATTCATTGTTATATAAGTGTACTGAAATTAATCTCGCAACGATTCATTGTTATATTAGTGTACTGAAATTAATCTCGCAACGATTCATTGTTATATTAGTGTACTGAAGTTAATCTCACAACGATTCATTGTTATATTAGTGCACTGATATTAATCTCGCAACGATTCAATGTTATATTAGTGTACTGAAATTAATCAAATTAAAAATCAACATCAAGAAAATCAAAAAAATAATTTAAAACATTAGCACATAATGCATATCGCAAGGTCCCCCGTACTAGGTTAACAGACCTCTGGGTACCCTGTAGGTACCCCGCTCATCCACCAAGGCAAACAATAATCATTTAAAATATACGAGTATATGTATATTACGTAACAAACAATTTCGGGTATAAATGTTAGTAAGGTACACTTTAATGTATGTGCGTGGATTTAACGGGTGGTGAATAAACTATAAGAAGTTTGTAATTCAAACATTGAGAAAAGAATGTGCGTATAGAACTTTACTTTTATCAGTGCTCTCTGAGCCCTTTCAAGAACTATCACTTACTCTGTGGTACTAACCAGACTGGGATGCATGCTTAACACTGACTTATGTTATTATTGAATGTAAACGGGATTATGTCCTATAAATCTAAGTGACTAGCATACAAGCTTTTTACAATATGTCGCCAGTATTTGCAAGCCTAGTTCAAAAAGCAACATGTACAGAGCCACCCCGCGACCTCAGCGCCTCTACAGCGCCGGATCGAGGTCAGTTCTCTCGATTTTACTGTTCCCCACCAAAATTGTAAAGTAAAAAAGTGACACTTAGAGTAGAAAAACTTCTCAAATTCTGTATATCTGTATATCTACCAAGTTTCTTACGAAGTCTGTTGAACATATTTAATATTGAGTGCCTTCATAGTATTAAAAAAAAAATAGGTATTTTTTGTGAAATACACGGTAATACGGATATGGAAGCAGCCAATTCCTAATCAAATAAAAATGTATTTACCGTAACTTTTTGACCATTAGGTACTGTAAAAGCGGCTGCTAACCAATTTTGATGCGAATTCGGCCATACATTGAGAGCACCTTTGATAAACAAATAGAGTATGTATCTATTATTATTACGGTATCTATTAAAAATTTCACCCTTAAGCGGTAAAAGGGCGTGGCATCTCTTTATAAAACTAGAGAGTTTTTTGTATGCATCAATCTCCGATAATACTAATCCATATATTGCATTATATAGCCTGTTTATAAATAAAGATTCTAGTCTACATGGCTTCATGATATGATGCAAACGCGAGAGAAGCTGCGGGGCACAGCTGGAACTGGATAAAGCTGTACTATTACTTTTATTTTCTGACATCCCTATGTCATGCTATTGTTTCACTGCTGTGCAGAGTCTACTAGGAATAAGAAGAATTAGGGCAAACCCTTCCATGCTGTCCAATTGTGATATAGTTGACATTAAAATTAAACGTTTGGACTAATTGGGCAGCTCTGTTAGTGAATGGTCGGATGAATGGTGCCGGGATTTTTATTTCCCTCATATGAGCAATGCTCTTGCAAATACTGCCGTGAATTCCGAACAGTATCGGCCGGCCCTCCAATCTTTCCAGCCGTTTAGGCAACAAACCGCCTGTCAAACAGGTACTTGCAATTCAAATTTCAGTCGGGTCTGCGAGTCAAGTCAATACGTTTTATTGCACGAATATTTTTTCTCGGTTGTTATTTTATCAGAAACGGAACGTTATTCTTGTTAAGTTTTTTTGCTATATTTATAGAGATTACTGAGGTTTGAAGCCATTGTTACTTGATCCTTTCCTATTGTCAAAAACGAGCACGATTGTTTTTAATTATTACATTACACGACCACATGCCCTCTCATGTATTCTCTACTAAAAGGTATATTGTAAATATGGCCAGGCGAAGACTCTGAAACAGCGTAGTAGACTAAATATTATGTTTGTTTCTTTGTGCCTATTGGAATCTAGCTACATTTAATCCGAAAACTCCTATAATTGCAAGGCGTGTTAATTAAAATGAATATTTCAAAGACAACCAGTTTATTTCAAGTGCTGACTTGCATACTGATTTCCTGTCAGAGTAACCAGTTTGTTTCCCTCGGCTTAAATACTCCTCGACATGATGTACAGTCGTTATTTCCACAGTGTATTTTGTGTAAATTCCTCGCTGTATAATGTACTTCTCGGTGGTGCCTGAGATTGAAGCACGTGCCTGAATTAATATTGTAAGCATACTGAACGAGAAGCGAATATAGAGATAGTGAATTTGACCAGTCTTTTAAACATTTATTGGGTACATACAAAGCGAGGTGCTAGGTCGAGAAACGACAACGTGTAGCACCCAGAGCGACAAAGTTTTGGCGAATTACAAGGTGGTATGGTCCTGTGCGTAGCTCCCTGAGAAGTCGCGGGCTAATAGTTGAGGTGCTTGCGAGTGCAGAAGCTGCACCAGCTTGTGTTCGCAAGCAGACGCGCCGAACGAGATCGATGGATTGATGGATCGAGGGATGTTTTATTTATTGGTTTTGTTTCATTAGAAAATTCTACACTATAAATTCATGAAGTCAATTTTTTTGTAAGTGATAAGCTCACAAACCCCGATGTCCACATTTACGAGTATATCGACATCGTATCATATTAACCGCTAGTATAATTTTTTCTCTTATTGTATTCATAATTACGAATTTATTTTACTAGTGATAGACAGACAGAAAGGAACGAAACCCTTAAATGATTGTCTGACTAACTACACCTTTAAAACCGAAACTCAGTTCAACTCAAAAAGCAGTTCGCACACTGCTGCTTTACGACAAAAATAGGTGTAGCGGTGGTGCCGCCGCAGACAAGCCTCCGACATAAAACTGGCACCATCAATTGTGTTTTTAACATTAAAATAATATAAAGTACTCTCATTTATCGATATCACATGCCAAGTTGCTTTAACTATATTTGTTTCAGACCTATTTTTGGCTAGCTCTCAAAGAGGCAATTTCCTTGTTTAGGCCGTATCGCCACACTGAGAGGCCGCTGTGCCTGTCGGACTTGTTTGCGGGATTACAAGACACATTAATATGAAAAATTTTATTTTTTAAAATACCATTTGAAAATACTATTTTATAAAAACATTTCTGCTGTAGTAAAATGTAGTCATAAAATTAGCCTTAAAACGCCCTTAGTCAAGGGCAAAGGAAGGCTCGTTTTCAACGAATGTCTCGACATTACTTACTTACTTACTTACTTACAAGTAGGATAATAATAAGATTGAGGCTGTTAAGTCAGTCAAGGTAAATAATAAGTATTCTAAAATACATTATGCAAAATACATGTAATAAAAAAATTGGTAAAAACTAATTTTTAATTTGTACAATGTGCGAAAAGGATAAAAATAAAGCAATCTAATTTTTCTGTAAAGTATTTCTACATGCCCATATTTGTGAAAATAAAATAATTTTGTCTTCTGTGTTTTTACTTTACTTTACTGTACTTTAAGGACCAGAAGAAGCCAATAGTGCCAAATAACATATTTAGTATTTCAATACCGATTGCATCCCGTACAAACAACTGGATGGATTTTTACGCAGTTTGGTGCTGTTGAAGGTTTTGTAGGTTACACTGTTACAGTTTAACAAAATGTAGCCTCGTCTACAGTAAACAGATGTATTATATTAGAAAACAGATGTGTTTATATAAAACAGATGTGTTATATAAACCAGATGTATTATATAAATCAGTGTTTATATTATTACAACAGTGTTAATTAAAAGTTGCAAACATTATTAGCTGTTTGTTTTTATACAAAAAAAACACATTGATTAAGTTAGTATCGTCTGTTTAGCAGCAGATACATGGCGCTGGCCGAGGAACTCGGACTTAATTGTTTCACAGCAAATATAAAAGCAAACGCTGACGTTACAGGAAATAAATGATGGCCCCTTTAAGTACATTTTATGAAATCTTTTATCAGTTAGAATACAGGCCGTTGGTCGAATAAAACATAATCGTTGGCAATGGTCACAAATCGACGCCAGCAATGAACACTAGGCTGGAAAATTCTAAATTGTTAAATTTACACGTCGTTTTAAAGAACGTCGAGCGTCTGAAATTTGAAAAGTTTCATAACTCTTTTTATATTCAAGCTCTCAAATGATTGTTCTAACTTGCAACTCCTTCACTCGGTACTGAATGAAATAGTATCATTTGATTTCTGTCTAGATTTCAATTTAGGCCTTTGTTAGCATAATTAAAATCTCAAAGTAGAAATTGACTGTGGTCCTTGGTTGCGCTTTGATTTGTATGTCCATGCGGTGACCACTTAACATCAGGTATCCTGCACGCTCGTTTGTCATTCTGTTATTATGTGCATAAATAAAATATTTTTGAAATGGGCAAGTAATGTCGTATGATCTTAAATACATAGGTGATACCCGACTCACCGTATGGAGAATACAATCCATATACTCGTAACTGGAGTAATCCTGGAAATAATCTTTGAGCGCTCACATGATGCAAAGCCTGTTTGGTTAAGTGCCTCTTAAAAAGTGTAAACATGTACACGCACACAAAGTTGTGCACAAAAAATTTGAGCCTGGCTTTCGATCATAATTCATCAGTCGAGATCCTCCTCACATCTAACCCCTAACAGAACAAAATATCTGAAGTCGTTCGTTGATTCTTTGCTCATTCTCAAATCACCTTACGCCTTAATGTAATGTTTGACCTTTATTTTTGTTCTATCTTATCGAATCGGAACACCGCAGTACGAGCAATGCTGCTTTACGATAGAGATAGGTGCAGTGGTGGTGCCCCGCGGGCGAGACCTACACATTATAAGTTTATATAGAAATGACCCCAAGACGTACGATATTCGTTCGTTATAAAACGAAATTGATATCAAAATCCGGGATTGCTCATTTTTATTTTTCCTCACATATGCGGCTTCCCGGGCGCCGCTGGCGTAAGGCTGGTACGTTATAAAGTTGCATTTCTTATAAAACTCGTAAAGCCAAGACTTACCGGCTCCCAGCGTATCCTCACCTCGGACGTGCAGGGCGAGGGGATTTGGAAAGAGAGGGGAGGTGTATCCGGTCAAATCCGTCGATAACTTTACGTCCGAAAGTTTTATTTCTACTTTACGCCCTAAACATTGTTTAAATACGAAAAATTTATTTTATTTATGCAGTTATACACATCATTTTTTTATCTTATTATAACAAGATTTTTTTTGCCAAAACCAATACATAAACCAATGTTAGAATCGGCATTTTGAAAGAATGTTATAATCTCAGTCGGCTTTATCAAAATGCACTAGATTATTTTTAAGTGTTCTCGTTTTTAAATCATTTTATTATTCATATACATGTATATGAATAGATTCAATATTAAAACAATAGTGCAACTGTAAGATACATCTCAGCAATGTAAACTAAATGCTTCTAAAAATATAATTCTTACAAATTGAAGTTGACGTAACTGTATTTAAAGAGTGAAAACCCTTATTGTATTACACAATAGCTGCATTTAATGTGCTTCTGTCATTTGCGGGCCCTTTGTTTGTTGCATCTCTGTCGGCTTGTGATATTGCGATACATAAATACTTTAATTAAACAACTCTTCGCAGCACAAAAGAACACCCGCAGGAGATTTTCAACACTTTTCAACTTAAGGTAACGCTGCATTCTTTGAATAGAATATGAAAAGATAAGAATATAAATCAACTTGAAACGATGTAAAAAAAAGAGCATCAGGAGTTTTATGACACCTTCGGTAGCGTATTCCGATTAAAGACAAATGTTCATATGACTTCTGTGTGTCTTGGTCATTTTTTTTTTTATTTCATAAAAAAATTGTGTTTAGATCGATCCCTTTTCTCGGCAGACAGCCAGATTCAGCTTCAAAGCTATGATTATTGTAGTAGTAGTAGTAGTATGTAAAATAGTAAAGAAAAGGTTTTTGTTATTGATATAGACTTTACTTCTTTTTAAAAACTTGTACGAATCGCTACATGACGTTCTACAGAGCAATACGGGGCGCTACAGAGTACTACGGAGCGCTACGGAGCCCTACGGTACGCTACGGAGCACTACGGTGCGCTACGGAAGTTCCTGTTCTTGGCAATAAGTTAGTAAGGTAAGCATCGCTCCCATTCTGTGAGTTGTATAAAATAAAATATGAACGGCTGTCTACCAACAAAGACCAAATTGTCAAAAAACTGATTTAATCATCGAAAGGTTGTAACAGTATGGTACAATTTTCAGTTGAAGTGGCACAATACCGCTCTCATCGACCACCGTATGGCTCAGTTTGTATAGGTATGTGTATACATACTTATACATGTACATATATTATACGTGTAAAGTAAACAGACGCTGAAATTATAATAATAAGAGGTTATTTTTTTTGTCATTTGCTTTGTTATCAACATGTTGTGCGCCTTTTGTGCTATTTTTATGCATATTTAAAATGAACTGCAACAAGCTATTAGGTATTAAATCTTTCTGCAATGGAAATGCCATATTTAAGCTTTGATCACACTACGCGACATAAAATTTATTTAATGTTACTTTATAATCGTTTCACATATTTTATGCTCGTTTTTACAACTGTAGCGTAAAATTTTACATATTTTGTGCTTTTCATGTGACAAAAGTAGTAAACGTTGATGCGGTTGCGATGTTTAAAAAATTAAAAAAAATATATATCTTAATGACCACTGTTTTGGGTACTTGTGTCCTGTTGTTGCATGCTTGTGGCATCTACGAGTGACTCCTAATGTGATATGAATTAAAGCTATATTTATTTGTTATTAAAATAATTCCAGATATATATCACACCAATCAGCTAAGAGTTCAGTTTACATTGGAAAGCCAGCCACGGTAAGGAATGTTATCGCCGGCTCGCAGATCCGCTGAGCAGATGTATTTACATAACGCCGGCGCTGGGGAACTGCGGCTATGCAGATTATTGACGCTCCGTTTATTTATTTTGTATCTTCGGGAATGTTACGAATGACTTGATAAAGAAAGTTGTAGAATGAATACGGCTAAAGCCTACTTAATAATTAATATAAAAAGAATTATTATTTAACATTTTATTCATCTGTTAACCTATACAAATAAATTAACTTTAAAGCCTTAAAAATGCAAATGCAAAATTCAGAAAAAATTAAAGTATACAAAACAGAACCTATAAAAATTGCTACGTTTACATAGGATTTACAAGGTGAAACAACTTGTCCGTTACACCAAACACAGTTTTTATTAGGGATACAGTAATTACAGGTAGGAACAGGTAACAGTCTATAGATAAAGAAGAAGAAAGGTTAAGCGATAGTCACAGTAACTAACGGAAGAAGGACATCGAATAATATAAAACGTATTCGAGTAAGCACGCGGTATAAAGCTAGCGACACGCATAGGTCTCGCGTCGGACAGAGGTTCTCGACTGATCCGTCGTATGTCTGTTCCGGTTAATCTCCGAATCGGCTGGACCGATTTTGCTGAGACTCCTAATGGCATATAGCTAATGTTATCCTTACCTTATGCTACTTTTTATTTCTTAAAGTCAAGTAATGTAATATAATCTACGCTGATATTATAAATGTGTTAAGCTTATATATACGAGGTTAACAACAAAACGGATCATCCCGTTTAAAAAATACTTCACCGATGTTTAGACTAGACCTTCAGGGTGGACATTGGATACATTATTCCGTTAAAATCAAAGGTCATTACGTGGAGACCCTATTTTGTAACGTAAGTCGATGAAGAAAACGGTAAATAGAATGCATTTCTTACGAACACTGTTTTAACCGTGAGAGATATACTCGTATGAATACTTTCTAGAGAAGCTTAGTAAAACTTGTAAGAAGGTCCGGGATATTATGTTAAAGTTCCTTTACAAATTGATAAGCTATGACTAAAAATATATTTAAATATACTCTTAATCCGTCGGGGCTAGTTTAAGTAGGAAATGTTAAGTTCTTATCAAAATAGATTTAGTAAATCAATCGTCAGTGTAATTTTAAGCACATAAAAAATTGTCTTTTGCACAAAATTAATTGGCTCAATAGTTAAAATTGTACTATCGTATAGTCTCATAAACAAAATGAAATACGCGTCTGACTGGACATTTGTCTATCTGTAGCTCTAAATAATGAACATGTTTTCCCCATATCGTGATATTGTTTCTTCGGTCCAAAGGGGATTTCATGATATGGCCCCAACACGGGTAAAACCGCGGGGCCAAGCTAGTATTTCAATATCTTTCGTTAAATAAAAGTGCTAGCAAAGTGGTTAAAATTGCGGCCTTACACTTCGGCAGGCTACGACTAGAATACAAGCACAGGTCTCTAATTTTTTTTTAAATTATGAAAATTTTAGAAAAAATTATCATTTGAATCAGTAGTTCAAAACATTTCCAAACTCATTTAAGATTGTCCAGCGTAATGGCGTGGCCTGGTGACTGTGGGCTAACTAAACCCTTCTCGTCTATGAGCATAGATTAGCATACGTAAACAGTAATACAGTTGGAAAAAGTTAAAGCCAACATTATAGTCGTATATTCCAGTTGAATCAGGAGTTATTGAAAATTATTGGGTTTCATGAAAACAAGATTTTCGATCAATCAAACCGATGCTAAAACTTTGTAAGTTACAAGCAAAAAACTTTAACGAATTCATTATTCAAAACTTATGTTGTGTTACGCTGTTACTATTGGACATTAATACATCTGAAATATTCCGATTTGATTCCTTGAAGACCTGTATTTAACATAAAAAATAACCTAATTGTCAAACTTTCCATCATAATCGTTATAAACGTTTTACTGTCCCACTTCTGGTCAAGTATAGATTTACGGACTTCACGTGTCTTTGAGAACATTGAATTCTCAGACTTGAAGATGTTTTCCTTCACCATTAATTCCAATCAATTTAAAACGTTTACAAACTTCAAATTTGCAATATATCCGGATTTTTTTTGGCATGAAGTGCTTCACTTCAAAGCATAGAGAGGGGGCGCCGGCTCTCGTCTCGAGATGATTCAGGACCAGGTGCTTCGTCTGCTTGTTAACTAGATCATATTTTATAAACGAAAATTCAACCCACTTTCAAGTTGTAATAACTTAGTGTTCATCGGCTTTGAATACTTTCAGGCTTAGGTGTGGTTAATAGAGAAAAAGTACGACGGAAAAAAATAGTTTCTCTATGAAACACAAACAGTGTACGCCCATCGAAATGTCGAAAGTTATGTAAAGCCTCGATTGTTTGGACAAGCCACTACGCCTTACAAAAGGAACTCGTTAAAAGTTTTTAACTACGGTTTGAAACTATTAATAAAATATGTATATATTATAAAATCGCCTAGTATTTTACCTACAAATAAAATTACACTGGCGACAGAAATATTTTCTAATATGTAGTAATAGACAGGCCTAATCATTCACGAGTCCTCTCTGTCTGACGACCTCACGAAGAAAGTGCTAATGCACCGATTAGAAGAAGCCTTTCGCTCGCCATGGATCTGCACAGACTGATGGACAGATTAATAATAACCTTATGTTATTGTTATTACTTTACAATATTGAAAAAAAGAACTCAGAATAATTAGCTATTTATAATACAGCATGTTTGTAAATGTGAACCGCAAATATCCTTAGAATTTTTCAAAATTGATACAATTCTAAATTCACAAAGCGAAAAATATCGATAGTTATGTATGTAGCTGTTCGCTACAATACATCAGTGTCAGTGCCGTACGTGTCGCGCAGGATTTGTGTCCCGCGCGTCACTTCGCCCGACACGTGTCTGTCACTACACGTGACGCGCAGAGCAAAGGACATTCGTCATTTGCTATGCACACGCGAAGGATTGCCTCCGCATGTTTGTATCCCTAGTACTTGAAAAATAAAAGCGTACAAATATATTCAAACTGACGTCGCCTCATGATATCAAAAATTTTATTAAACTGAACAGATAAAAGCGAAGATGAGAAGGACGAAGGTTGGAAGAGATTCCGACTTTGGTCGCCGAACTGGAAGGTCGTGCTCATGCTCGCTCCTTCCAATAACGCTACCAATATCTCGG
>DWKW01000723.1:0-14952 GCA_018250115.1 Doberes anticus
TAAGTATATAAACATAGTTGAAATTACTTAATATTATTTGACCATTCGAATTACTAAATAAGATATACCAAAATTATCTTACTATCTTTTTATTTGGTATCTCAAAGATATCATCTACCTCTACCTTTGAAGGCTTAGCTGCGCCTAAAAGTACTTTGGTAAACCTGTCTACTACACCGTTAAGTCGACAATGTTTTCATCTGTTCCACAATGGAGGCATTTGCAATTTACTTGGCTGTTTATGTTTATTGAATTCCACAAAATATTTTATGTGCATGCAAATATTTTACTAAGTAGAAGTTAGGTTTCACTAACCCTATAGACAAAGTACCTTCAAGTAGCGAGGACTTCCGAGTATTATATTCATTGTGAGGGTGAATATTCGCGTAGGTAAATACGTATTTGAAGGCTTGTTATGATATTTAAGATCTAGTGACTGTTTGATTTTGTGACTGTTTGCCAAGTACCCAGACACAAATAGCCAAGTGAAGTGCCACCGTAAGACTTTGTATTGGCAATTCCATATATGTGAATACTGTGTGAGTTTTTAGTAATACATGTTGATTTTTAGTTAAATGTTATATATACCCGAATTAGCTAATTGAAGTACTTCCAATACAATACTTTACAATACAAAAATTGCTGTTTTGCTGCGAAATTTAAGTCTGTTTTCGTAAACTCAGCTAAATTTCTAAACTATTATGTGTACATTAAGTGACCGCGGTGCGGCTATTACCCCGTCACGCGTCGGAAACGCGCACTAACGGTTTCCCCTGACATGAACTGACACTGGGAATTTCGTGTTACAATCGGACATACAGTTTATTATTTATTGCGTGGATTCCTAATAAATTTATGAAGTACCGTAACCACAAGGAACCGCTTTATAGTCAATGTTAAATATCTACAAACCATTTGCGCGTTCTAATAACCACCCGTTAGTAGTTAAGTTGTTTTTACTGCAACTGTTACAAGGGCGAGCGACTACTGGCGGCTGTTGGCCTGGGAAATGCCTAATAGTGCCTCTTTACAGTGAAAGCCATCGGTTACGTTCCTTAGAGATTTCAGAGCCTTTTTTATTGCCGTGAATGGCCGTTCATTGAGTTTACACAGGCAAAAATCTTACATATCCTCATCATATATCACGTAGTCAAGAAGTCTTGTATATTAAAGACTATCTCTTTCCACCCGTTAAAAAAAACAGTTATAGCGGGCTAAAAATATATTGAACATATGTATATGCAACTGTACAAACTCTCATATGCCAATTAAGAGTTAAAAGTTTTATAAAAAAATGGGGCTATATGTATGTGTAGTTTGAAAAAAGGTCCCGAAAATAACAAGCTTCTTTTGAGCACTAGAGTAAAATTTGAGTTTTCAATTATCATATTTGTTCATTCTTAGAAGTTTTGAAAGATTACAAGGCAAAAAAGTATATATTTCCTTGCAATCAAACATTTTAACTTTTAAATAATTTTTAAAATCCGTGGGCCACCTCAATATGTTATATAAAACATTTTTTTATTTAAAAAAAAAACTTTTTTTATAAGCTACAAATTCCATCCCCAAACTAAGAGAACAATAAAACACTCCATCCCAATGGATAGATTTTTACAACAATATACGTAAACCAAACACAAGAGTTAACAATGAGCTCGAAGGAACGAATTTACCATAAACTTACGAAATGACAGGTTTAATTTGTAAAAACTTCCGAATTCTTAATTACGTTCAAAGAAACTTTAATTTTACTTAACAGTAACCCAAGACCGTTATTTGTGTCAAGTAATATTAAAGTTTCAAGTACGAATTATTCAAGCCGTCATTTTCGAGCACCTTGAAAGCATTTTCAGTTATTACAACATAATTTTGGAGCGAGAAGTTTCCAGATTTGTATATTCATTACCAAGAAATTATATGAGGTTCTAGCGACAATGCTTCTATTTAATGAAATATTTGTACGTGCCTACCTACTCGCTTTGCAAATGTACATATGTATGTACCGTTCAATTATACCTAATGTAAAAATATAGTAATATTATAAAGATATGTTATAAGCGATATGATTATTATTTACCCATTACAGATGGTGGTAGAGTCTTATGACGAATGCTCGCCTGCGGCAGCACCAGCGATGCACCTATTTCTGCATAAAGCATCAGTGTGAGAACTGTTGTTTCGGTTTGAAGGGTGTAATTAGCAGAAGACACTGGAACAGGAGGCATTCCAACTTAGTCCTCTGGAGTAGCAACGCATCCACATACAACCTATAGAGGACTTCGTAGCTGAGGTTTGATGTGGATGTCCATGGGGTAGACATCAGGCGGCCAGAATGATTGTTTGCTATTTCATCTCAATAGAAAGTTTAAAAAAACACTGTCCCACTGCTGGGCACGTGTCTCCACAAGCGATGAGAAGGTTAAACCATAGTCTATCACGCTGGCGGACTTCACATGCCTTTAAGAACATTATGAAGAAGGTACCCTAAGGCATGCAGGTTTAGGGGTTATGTTGTCACACACACAGGTTTCCACACAGGTTTCCTCGCGATGTTTTCCATCACTGTTTAAGCGTGTGATATATATTATTTTATAATACGTACATAACAAAAACAATTAAATATGTATGTATATTAATTTCGAAAAAATACAGTAACATCTTAACATTAAGTAGACTGCATGCTTGTTAAAGCATGATACAAAGCAAATATATATGTATATAATTAAAAAAAAGTGTGATCCCATATAAAGGTTAGAGACTCGATGGAAACCTTCCGAGCTGGATAACGGCAACTGTGTTTAACAAATAGGGATACATTTATACGTTTCAGGGATTAAGCGTAAAAAAAACATTTAAATAAAACGGATTACTTTTAAACTTCTGGTTTGAAGTGGGTTTTAACTCTTTTATAATAATATTTTTAATACAATACAACAAATTGTTCAAACATTACAAAACAACAAACTAACAACTTTAAATAACCATATCAAGTGTACCTAACCGTTAGATCATTTCACACCAAAACAGTTCCATGAAATAAATAACAGCAGTACATAATGTCTTATTGCTCTTCAATAATAAGATCTTTACCTACACAGTTCTCCCCAGATACAATTTAATAAAAATCAGTAAAAGGAAAACTGTTCTATAAAATTCTATAATACAAGTTCAAACTCTACGTACCGCACCAATAAACACAATTTTATTATGCGGTCTCTCTTTTAAGCGTACCATCGACTGTTTGAAGAGTCTTTTGGAATCTCTCCGAGTGTGAAATTCCCATTCATTCCATTTACTTTCTGCTTAATGAAATTTTCGATACAGTTCGCCCGCGGACGTCTGCTAAAGCACTTGTTTGACTAATAACTAGAAGTTATGATTAACACGGAATTTTTATGAAGATTACAGTACAAAATACTGCCTATTCACATTAAGGAGTAACAAACGAGCATGCAGGCCACGTTATTTCATTAGTCACAGCAGCCCCTAGCCTGCCATAACGAAGTTCCATCGGGGTCATTACACAAGATACGAGTATATTCGTACAAAAAAAGTACAAATTCCAATAGTTCATCATAATCCCTTTGAATTATTAATGTCTGTTTATAATATTATTAATATTAATGAAAAAAAAATTGTTGTCGCTGTTGCTGTTTATCTGCATGAGATGGTTTCCTGCAGGTTGAATTTTGAAGAATAAGAAAAAATTAAAAGTTTATTATCTAAACAAATAGAAAACTTTCAAGTTAATAGGTTACTTTAATGCATAGATCTTATAAACAAATAGAAAGTTCACCGAGTAGAAAATGTACTATATCGAGAATGCAGCGTCGGCATGCTACATGATGTTAAGTGGTCTATGAAACCCATGGCAATCAATACGACTAAATTGGAACGTTTCCTGTCCAGTGTCTTTTGCCGAACAGCCTGCCTGCCAGCGGCTGAAACACTGCTGCTTTAAGGTAGAAATAGGTCAGTAGTCGTACAGCTGGCGAGTCTTCGGCGTAAGATTCTACCACATACAGATACGCACATACAGATACGGACATACATGGAAACACAGCGTAAATAAGTTGACAAGTTGAACAGCAGATGTTTTTAAAAGTTCAGTAATATTATCTTGTTTGTCTTATAAGGTGAATAATAATTAATACTAATTACATATTATTTTAATACCTCCCTAAATAGTGTGCAAATTGTTATATTCATTAAACTGTGCAACTCTATCTGTCAAGTTATTCACGCCATACATAAATACATACACTCAAAAAAGGGCTTCATCTAGTCGACCCAGATATAAAATCGTTTATCGCTCGCCGTTTACTTCTTCACGGTCGAACAAATCGGTAATGGGGCTACGCGGAATATTAAAAAAATAATATCTTTCAATTTATTCAGCCCGATACTGATTACAATTTGCATAATTTACGTTGTGAAAAATTGAGTTCATATTGAGTAAGCCGTACTAACGTAGTACTCGTCTATTATTGAATTCAATATTTATAAATCTGATTCATACAGCGTGTATTACATTTTTGCAATGCTAAAGTACGAATATGTCAACTGTGGATTTAAATTGTAAAAAAAAGGTTTTAAATCAGTGCAGTGTTTTAATATTTTATTGAAACGTTAAGTTTATAGGTAAAGAGTATCAGAGGCATGTTATGATAATAGTGCCAAGTTGAGCAAACTCTTCTAGAAGAAACTAGGGGCACTTTTAAACTTTATATATCTTTGAAGTAGGTGTTAACAAAAGCTCGATAATTACTTTAAAGATTGAACTTACATTACTTAACTAAAGTCCAAAATTATTTGCTTTTCACGTCTCGTTACATGAACCACTAATCATTACGTAATTGCACGTGCGGGACACTGCGGTACTCTTAGGCAATTAGAGGATTTTTAGTTATTGGAGTAAAAACAAAACATTTTAATTACTTAACCATTCTTTATTGAATTTAATATACAATATTAAAACTGAAAGTAATCCATCTTTTTATACAAAAATAGTAATACATATTTAAATCTTTCCTTAATCTCAATAAGCTGCCAAAATCTTAATTTATAAGAACAGTAAATTTGATATTTTTTATAAATATATTCACGGAATAACAAACGTAATATCCCATAAACATCCACATCCAACATCAAATAGAAATAGGAAGGAGAAGTCCTATCTGAGCTCGTGCATTGGTGTGTTGCCACACCTGAGGAACTTAGTCCTCAACGGAAATGGAAATAGCCTTCTCTCCAGCGCATTCTGCCTAAAATCACCTTTTCAATCGAGTTATAAAAGTGCTCACATTACTGCGGTGGTGCCGCCGGAGACAACCCTTCGAAACAAGATTGTCTATCTAGATCATTCAAACCTTGCGTTGGATATTGGATACATATGCCCAACGCAACGCAACGCCCAAACAACGCTTCTGTTTATTACGACCCAGTTTTTGACATTTCTGACGGCCTGACTGGTCTATCGATCTTTGCCCTTCTACGCCTTGTTTTTCACGGTATTTCGTCTTCCGGACGTGTCAAATCGCTTCCATATACATGTATATACTAAAAATATCATACTTAGTTCCAAAAGCCTCCAACATTAATCAGGTTTTCAATAAATTGACATAGACTAAAAAAAATTCAAAAAATTGGGAAAAAAATTATCCATACGAGGTTGACTGTAGCTGCGAAGTCGGATTACATTTTTGTTAAGAATAATAACTTATTAAAAATGCCCCTTGATCTGGTTTTTTCTTAGCAATATTAACCCATTCGCTGTCCCGTAAGTAGACACAATAGTAAAACAATAGGCATGAATCATATATGATTCATCGGACAGGGAACCTGTTAAGACATCCTATTAGCACAGGATTTGTACATCTGTGCCCTCAAATAGATTTCAGATATCGAAGCCAAAGATGGCTCTAGGCTATGTTTCTCGTTTATTAAAAACAAGGGTTGGAACCGTCCTAGCACCCCTGGATTGAATTCAGGGCTGTCTTATTGATCGTAAATATGAGATATTTCATGTAAATAATTAAAAGAAACTTAACCATCACAGTTAAACTCCGTAGTATGTAGCGGCGCTTTCTAAAGAGGGGTCAAGTTGTATTTTTTTTACAGTACCGATCTTGTTCAAACTTATTGCAGTATTCACGTCTGATTATCTATATAAATCTATACCTTGAAAGGCCCATTTGTTAAATACAAATTCAGCAGTTTTTGCGTGATGTTAGCTTACGTCTACTCCCAACATGTCGTGATGAGTCAGTCAGTGATATTTCGCTTATTTATTATACATACACTTTATTTGTAGTATAAATATATATTATGTATACTCGTACGTAATTCTGTGAAGTGTTGCGTCAACCCTAGCGGATCTATGATTACGAATCATGACAGGGCCCGCGGCCATCGATTTCCTATTCGAAAATTGGAATGGAAAACAAAGATATTGGTAATTTTATCATTACTTCCAGTACTGGTATTGCTCATCGTAATATTTGAAACGTTATCAAACTTACCGCCAAATTTTGTTGTATTTTTGTTTGTATCATGAATGTAGTTTTGTTACTTCTATCTTCCTTTCTTCCTTGTATGAAGGGGCAACAAATTGTTCTTTGTTTCGGTAAATAATGACATCGATTAGATCGATCGATTAAAATTATAAGTCTAATTCAATGATTGTAGGGAAGATTGTAGGAAGTATTCCCCAAATAGGTCCGAAGTGTCATTGTGAGGTCATACGTGGACGCATGGCTGATCCTAAGGACTAACTTTTAATGACTCCTGTTCAGTGTATTCTGCGTGACCACAACCTTTGAACCGAAACGCCGCAGTGTTCACACTACAGCTTCAAGATAGACGATGCGATTGTACCGTTCTATGCGATTTTTTTTTTAATATTTACAGAACAGCAAACGAGCATCCTACATGCTCGCCACCTAATGTTAAGTGGTCTCTGCAGCCCATAAACACCTGAGGTTGTGTGTGGATGCGTTGCTACTCCTGAGGACTAAGTTGAAATGCCGATACCGAAACACAGCAGTTCTCACTGTGCTGCTTTACGGTAGAAATAGGAGCAGCGGTGGTACCGCCGCAGTCGAACCTTCGACATAAGACTCTACCACCAATTTATAATCATTTCAAAACTTCAAGTTACGCAGTAAGTGTGAAAGATAATAAAACCATACGTTTTCTAAGGCCATTACTTTTGTACGTGCGGGCACCGTCGTTCTGCCCTTTACGCTTAGTTAAATTTACTTTTACGAAGGTACAGTACGGCTTCACCTTTATAAAAGTATGTTTATGTTTTTTGTATACAATTATATTATTTTAGGTACATTAAAAGAGCTGCAGTCTATCACGCTTAAGTTATCGTTGCAGCACATAGACACCATTCTAACCTCAATTGAATGGAGGTTTGGAATGAACAAGGACGCATTATAAAGATGAGGATTTTTTACCTCTTTTTCATATTAACGGAGAAGTCAATGATGTCAAGTCAAGTATGCTGGCCTCGTGACATTAAGTGGTTACTGCAACCCATTACATCCACATTACTCATCAAATATCTAATCCTTTTCTGAGGTCTTATTTGGATTCGTTGCTACACCTGAGGACTAAGTTGGAACCGAAACGAAAATCAACAGTGCTCACACTGCTGCTGTGCGGCAGATATACTCGTAGATGTAGCAGTAGTGCCGCCGCAGACGAACCTTCGATACTGCCGACTCTACCGCAATAAAAATTTTCAAATGTATTAATTATTTCACTGAATTAAAAAAAAAAAACATTATCATCAATCTAATACTCTCCCGCTATTAGGCACGATTCTTCTCTCAGGGAGCAGAGGACTTAGGCCATAGTCCACAACGCTGGTCAGGTGTGGATTGGCGGACTTAGAAAAAAATATAGAGAACTCTCAGGCATGCAGGTTTCCTCACTATCTTTTTCTTCACCGTTAATGGGAGAGGCGTTTGATTTCTAATAATACCATAATTTGTACTATATATATAATAATACCATAATAACATAATTTAGAAAAATTGATAATAGACAATATTTCGACAAATAGAGATGCTGGAAGACGAAATCTTAACGGCTAAGTTAATTAAACATTAAACATTTTTACCATTAAATTAGTGATTAATTTAATGGTAAAAATGTTTAATTTAAATAAGATATTGAGTTTGAAGAATATATTTACGAAGTGTCATCATCACGTAAAAAGTTATTTTCCAAACAAACTTCGTAACACCTTTAGGGATAGAATTTTACAAAACCTTAATGCACCCCTTATTCGCTATTATTAGTTATTACCACAAAATTTTAAATCTCTAAGTCCACCGATTTACTGCGCATTGTCTGTCAGATTGTAAGTACCTAAGTCACGGTAATGTTTTACAGTCATAGCTATAGTATCATAATACTGACCGTCTTGCAGTTTAATATTGCAGTCTTTATTTCGTATGTGTTAAGATTCAAATTTACATCCAATTACATTCGCCGGCAAATAAGCAGGCGGAATGGGAAGCAATCCGGCGACTAAACAGCGGAACCAATTCTGGGCTCATCCGTGTTTGTCAAAGTGCTTCCTCCGTCTTACTACCGGTTCTCGATGATAAGTCACTTTTACAAACATAGTATTAATCACGTAAAAAGATGTTTCGATTTTTTTTTTTTCGTATTCGAATTTCGATTTTTTTTGGAATATCTTTTGAAATGTTTTATCATTAATCAATTACTGCCTCACTATTCACTACTTGGCACAGATCTTCACTTACACCATAGCCCACCGCGATGGCTAAGTGGCTTGGTGGACTTATCATGCCTTTAAGATCATTATGAAGAACTTACTGGCATGCTGGTTCCGTTTCCGTGAAGCCAGTGTTGAATTAGAACCAGGACCCGCATGATCTGGAGGTAGACCTCAAAGCACTAGACTATCACATCTTTGACTTTATTAACAAAGGCATCGTCGTCCACCTTTATATTTTTGTACAACAACTATAGTAAAACTTAAAACATAAGTATCCGTTTGCGTAGTAATCTCAAGTACCTGGTAGTCTCAAATACTTAAGAACCATAACCTTCTTTGAGTCATTATGAAATGGAACAGGAATCGCAACTTTAATTGTTTTTCTTGATGCGTTCCTCCGAACGTTTTAAACTGATAAGATCTTATTAATGTCTTGACTGTTATCGGTACCTAACCAAAATTTTAACTGGTAATAGAAACGTTTTATTAAGGGTGCAATACATAGCCACAACACATAATACATACAGAGCGTATTACAAAATGTTCTATAATTAAATACGATTTATTAAAATTTGAGTGAGTTTCAATAGTACTCCTAAAACCAGAGGCACCGGAAGCAGGCGCCCCGCTACGCGGCTCTTTGAAACTAAAAACCGGAAATTGCGTCGCGTCGTTGTCTTCCTCGATGCCTAGACGCGGAACGTCTTCATTAGTGGCATGAATTAAAACGCCTTTGAAGATAATAGGTTTTCAGAGATACTATATTGTTCAAAACTTCAAACTGTCACAGGTGTAGCTGTTAGTTTTTTGCAGAATCAAATTTAACCGATACTAATATAATTAAAACAGGCACTTCAGCATGATGTTGATCAGTGATGATCAACAATCCACTGCTAGGTACTTAAAGATGTACTTTTGATCATTGTCCAACACTTGTTGGTTAGTTGTTGTTGCTAGAATTGACATGTCTTTGAGAACCGTTTTGAATACTGTCAAGTCTGCAAGTTTTTGCAATGTTTACTTTCATCGAAGTGATAACTAGTTCGAATCACGCACATAACCTAGAAACAATAAAAAAACGAATTATTCGAAGAACTATTCTTTTTTTATTGTAATAGAATAGCAAACGAGCATGCAGGCCACCTGGTGTTAAGTGATCACTGCAGCCCATGGACATCCACATCAAACCTCAAGTAGAACGAAAGTCCTATCTGAGGTCGTATGTGGATGCGTTGTTACTCGTGAGGACTACGTTGGAATTCCTCTTGTCCGGTGTCTTCTGCCTAACCACACCCTTCAAACCGAAACACAGTAGTTCTCACACTGCCGCTTCACGGCAGAAATAGGTCATCGACCATCGAAAAGAAATATTTGAACCCAACCAGTGGAGCGGTTTTTAAGCTATAATAACATTATGTTCCTGATCTGGAAGTTATAAACAATTTATTAAAAACTCAGCACAAATTGTAAAAAAAAGTTCTGAAAGCCTCTGTTTGCGGTAGTCGGCTAGATCTCATTTCGTTCCGCGAATTGTTATTAAAATTCTCCTAGCTTGCAAGTTCGCTAAAAGGATTGAACGAGCTTCCGACTAGCCTCTCTGACTAAGAATTGAGTAAATTTTGTTCAAATTACGTTAGAAGATTTCCCTTTGGTTGTTATATGTGTTTAAACAATCCTTTTACTTTTTATTTTTAAGCTGTGTTGTAGGAGTAATTTATTATTTGTAACATATTTTTCGAGGATAGTGGAGTCTTATGTCAAAAGCTCGCCTGCGGCGGTACCACGCCTTCACCTATTTCTGCCGTAAATCAACAATGTGTGAACTACTGTGTTTTGTATTGAAGGATATGATTAGGCCGACTTTATTAGACACCGGGGGGTACCGACTTAGTCCTCGGGAGTAGAAATGCATATTATTATGTGTATTAAGCGGGAATCCAACCCCATACAAGGTCAGATGTGAATGTCTATGGGCTGCATACAGTGACCACTCTTCCTCAGGTGACTTGCAAGCTCAAGCTTGCAAGCTTTACTACACCTTTAATGTAAGAAAAAAAACCTTTGTTTAAAGAAAACAAAACAGGGCGGCCTTAATACTAGGTTCAATACCTACCACCCGCGATCATACAGCCCTTAAGTGCAAAAAACACATATTAATTGATGTCCCGCATAAATGACCGCGCATACTACGAAGAGGTCAAGCCGTTTTTCGACTTCTACTGAAAGTCGCATTTATATCTATTTAGCTATTTGATGAATAATTGAAATATTAACGTACAAACAAACAGACAGACTGACAAAAATAAAAATATAGTCGGCAGTCTATAGCAATTTTTTCTTAAGCAAAAAGTTCTAAAGTAAAGTTTTTCTGAAGGCTTTTGGCCATGTTGGCATTACAGATTTTGTTATACCGGATTTTGTAACGAGCTTAAGTTGCCCTATCCTATCTGTAGAATACGTAAACGAGGAGGGGATAAAAGTGAAGAAGAAAGAGTATAACAACAAGAGAGTGAGCTTTCCGCGAGAACAAATACCTTGTGCTTCTTTTATTAAATAATAACAATCCTACATTATTTTACACGAAAACTATTTTTGTAACAATTTCACAACGACTATAAGCGACTCATAAATTGTTAATAACGTGACATTAAAATAGCTCTGAATGCATTTTTAGCACAAACACTGCATTGCGAATATATTTACATGTAGGGTGTCCTACTACGACTGAAGACTTCTCGGATATTATTTTTGTGGACTGAGGAATATGAATGACAAGATGACTTTTAGGTCGCAATGATAATCAGACATTTCTGTTATTTAATCCTGGGTTCGATTCCCAGTGGGTTAAATTGAAAATAGTCTAGACTATGCACTTCCACCCGTCCACGTCGTTCTGCTTATTACGTTTTACTAAGGATTCTGAGAGAAGGTAAGGTACTCGTAGTAAGTCGATTTTCATGGCCTGACTAAACAAAGTTTTTTCACAGTTTTTTCTATATGGGTATTTTGATGGCAGTAGATTCTTATATCGACGGCCCGCGTGCGACGGCACCACCAAAGCACCTATTTCTACCATAAGGCAGCAATGCTCACGGCATTGCTTTGTTACAGTTTGATGGTGTAGTTAACCAGAAGACACTCGACGGGAGGCATCATCAACTTAGTCCTCAGGAATAATAACGCATCCACATATGAACTCAGTTAAGATTACCGTCCTGATTGAGGTTGTTTGTAGATGTGCATGGGCTGCAGTGACCACTTAATATCAGGTGGTGGTAGAGTCTTATGTCAAGGACTCGCCTGCGGCAGCACCACCGCTACGCCTATTTCTGCCGTCAAACAGCAGTGTGAGAACTGCTGTGTTTCGGTTTGAAGGGTGTGGTTAGGCAGAGGTTACCGGACAAGAGGCATCCCAACTTAGTCCTCATGAGAAATAACGCATTCACATACGTCCTCAGATAGGAGTTACGTCCTAGTTGAGGTTTTATGTGGATGTCCATGGGCTGCAGTGACCACTTAACATCAGGGGGCCTGAATGCTCGTTTGCTATTCTTTTAAGACAAAAAAAAAAAAAAAAAATATGAACTCTATAATAAATTTGTTTTGAATTATTATTGCGCTTTTTATTTACTACTAGGAGAAACCCGCCATTTCGTTCTTGTCCATTTAAAAAGCTTTTTATTAAATAATTAAGCTATTATTAAATACATTGTGGGCAGCGCCATCTATTGATAAGCTGAGAGCTAAAGTTACAGTATAACATTAATTTACATTAAAGTTATACAATTATCCTACGGGAACGCCTTACCAGGATGAAAATATCTTATGCTTTTATCCAGGACATGGTCTAACTCTGTGCCAATTTTTATACAAATTTTATACCAGCTTGATCACTCCGTAGTAGCCGTAATATACGTGGAGCCCAATTAAAATGGCATTGTGGATTTTATCGTACCTAAATAGAACAAGAACGTCGCGAGCAGTGGTCTAGTATAATATATACCTAGTTATTGTACATTTGTTAATTATCGTACATAATTACTATTATTATTTATCATCTCTAAATAGCTTCGATATTTTCATGGCAACATTAGAAATTTATTTACCTGCATATAAAACGTGTCTTAAAATCTCAAAAGCATAGAAGTGAATATTTGTGATAGGGTATTAATTTATCTACTAATACTAGCTTTCAACTTTTTAATTACTAAAATAGCATGACACTATTTCAAGAACACAAATAGGTGTAAATTGGTAATAAGCGTATTTAATACATTAAATCAGTAGCCTATATTTTCCATGTGAAATATTTCCAAAATACAAATACCTACAAGTTTTCAAAGAATGATTGAAATTATTTATTAACATTTTTTATTAACGAAAACAAAGACATTTTTGTAATTAAACATGATTTTTAATAGTTGTATAAACGATGTCAATATAACGTATTTTTTTAACTATACAGTGGGCTATTTTCATATAATACCTTAGATTACAAAATAGACAAATACAGCGCATTTATATTGGAAAGATATTAAAATATAATACTCTTCTAAATCGTTACCGATAGCGTTTTCGTATTTAGCCATAAAACTTATAAATAACAACTAGCATGTATCTACGGGAAACATTAGAATATTTCGTCTTACGTTACCTTGTTAGAAGTGCCATTAATGTCGCTATCGGGCTATTTGTGTGACAAACACATAAAAATTAGTGATTAACATAAAACAAAATAATATTGAGAGTGTAATAGATAACCTAGACCTAGTGCATTAATTTATTCATGCAACAGTGGCAAAAATATGCAAAAAGTTAATTCACTGCATTGTTCTCCGGTTTGAAAGATATTTTATCAATTGTTTTCAGCGTTGCTGGATAAGTGCTGTCACTTTAAATTTACACGTCGACCAATCATGCTTAGATTTAAGTCAATACTTACTGTGAGTGGTGACTGGCGTGTCCTGTATGCGCGTCTAACTCTTTTATTACCATAGCATCGCGAACTAGAGATTGAACTAAAGTTTTGTCGCCTGAAAAAAAAACGTGCCACCATTGAATTACATGCAAAAATAGTCAATGCATGAAATATTGGAAGGAAAATTACATGATGTCTGACAATGGTGTCAATCCGATATGTACATGAGTAAACATATATGTAGGTATGTACATAATGTATTAAATATTGATTAAATATTATATTAAATAAAAATATTCATCCATTCTTTCAAACGATAATTAATAAAGTACTTTCTTCATATAAACATCAAGGGCTGAGGCAGGTTAACTAATTAGGGTAACATTTTATTTTATAGAAATTCTCGTAAATAATCCTGAGCTGACCGTAAAGTGGCCATTGCAGTCCGTTAGCATTTGTTTATGTTCAAAACGGCGTAGCATTGTTGTTATGCAGTGAAAAATTTCAGGGCCGAGCAGTCAGTCAAGTTGTTAGGGATCCTTTCCCGTAGCGGGATCACCAGGGGTTCCAATACTGTCGCCTCGGTGACCAATACTCAGTACCCCGGTCATCGACAAGACGAAATAGCTCATCAACAATAACAGATTATATATATTTTTTTAAATGATAGATGTATTTTATGCATGTATGTGGACGTGTGTATAAAAGTTTGGTTGGGTGTGATTATATGTATAATTCCGTGCACGTATCTGTGTTAAATGAACGTCTTATCAAGGTAAAAATATTATATTAAGATTATACTTTTAAAATACAAAGTAAGAACGTCATAAATCGTATCCTCGCTCTGGTATGCCGGACGCCAAATTCGAGAATCCAGGCAGTCGTCCAACGTGCCTGTTGGGAGCGTACCGGCTCTAAAACCGGACCGGTTGTTTTCCCGCACTCGAACTAGGAGGTTTCAATTCCTACTGCGGTTTGAATAATGGATCATTTTTTTTACAAACAGGCAAATGGGCCACCTGGTGGTAAGTGGTCTCCGTCGCCTATAGACACGAGCAATACCAGAGGAGCTGCCAATGCGTTACTGGTCTGGAAAGAGAGCTCTTTTAGCGCCTTTTTTGAAGAACCCCAAGGGTCATGACCTTGGCTTCAGCATTGCTTCAGGAGGAAGATCGTTCCATAGTTTTTTTTAATAGTAGCAGAATAGCAAACGAGTATGCAGGCCACCTGATGTTAAGTGGTCTCTGCAGCCCATGGACATCCACACCTGAGGTTG